>PVJI01009668.1:0-64285 GCA_004026765.1 Micronycteris hirsuta | reverse complement strand
ATTTAAAAACAATAAGAATATTAGCTACTGTATGCCAAGGTCTTCAGCAGTACAAGGTAGCTTGTTGTCCTGTTTTTTTCCAATAGGGACATATATAAAGTAGCCAGAAAGTATGAGATGTCATAGAACAAACATGGCCATCTTTCTGGAATGCTCCTTTCACACAAGTATTTGTTGGGGGGTAGTTAGTAATTTAACTTTCACATAATTTATTTATTTTAAATATTTTATTTATTTATATTTAGAGAGAGGGGAATGGAGGAAGAGAGAGAGGGAGAGAAACATCGATCAGTTGCCTCTCACACTCCCCCAACTGGGGACCCATCCTGCAACCCAGGCATGTGCCCTGACCGGGATCCAAACCAGCAACCCTTCAGTCCGTAGGCGGGTGCTCAATCCACTGAGCCACCCCAGCCAGGGCAACTTTTACGTAATTTAAAACACATAATTTTATGGAGATGGGTTTGGACGTACCATGGGCCTTGGTTTTCCTCCTGGAAGGTGGGGGTGATGAGAGCGCTGTTCTTGCCTGTGAGGTCCATCCGCCCGGGATTTCAGTGACTCCTGTGTGTGAAGCCCTGAGCAGGCAGCTGCTCCAGCAGTGTGGGCTGTGCCCTGGGGCTCCAACTCTGCCTGAGTTTTGAGTCAAAATGCAAGGCCTCAGAGAAACTTTGCCCAGAAACCTTTTCCGGCTCCATCCCTAGATTCCCAGAGGAGAAGTTTTCATTTTCTTTGGCTACTGGAGGAAAAGTTTGAATATATTACCTCTGTTTTCTGGATTCGCCATACTTCACCCCAGAGCAGTGACTTTAATACCAGGAGTCTTAGGCATTGTGGCATTCATTCAGTTATAAATTTCACTTATAAAACATTTATTGAGGTTTTCATGATTTGATTTGTTTTAAACCAACCTATTCTCCCTCCTCTGCCTCCATTGTTGTGCCTGAAACAAAATAAATGACCCAGTATTATTTGGCATTCATCTGACATAAATCATAACCCACACCGGATTACTTTCAAGTGTGCATTAGAGACCTACAGAACCATATAGTTCTCGGTGAGGACTACTCTTTCCCTTCTAACCTTTCTGTGTCTAAAACAGATAGGCAAATGAAATGAAAAAAAAAAAAAACACCCAAGAACAAAATTTATTTTATAAACCTGGATTTTCTCTGAGTTTGGAAGAGGATTTTTATACCAAAAGACCAAACCAAACCCAAACAAAACCAAACCAAACCCACATATACAGAGTTTGATAATGTTTAACCAAAGCTTAGGTTGGCCTCATACCCTTGGAAAGACTGAAGAAAGTCACAAGTCAAGTCTAGCGGTCTGGATATGCTGTGAGTGCGGGAATGCTTCTTTTTTTTCATTATTTTTTATTGCTGTTCAAGTACAGTTGTCTCCATCCCCCCCCACCGCACCCATCTCCATACTTAGGCGTACATTTAGCCAAGGACATGAAGTATCTATACACTGAAAACTCTAAGATATTGATTAATAAGTGGAAGAAGACACAAATAAAGGACCAGATACCTCATGTTCATAGATTTAAACAGTTAATATTGTTAAAATGTTTGTACTACCCATTATACAGTTTCAAGTGTCACTCTGTTAGTTGCTGTGGCTGAGGACCACATTCAACTCACTACAAAGAATGCTCGATACACAATAATACCATTGCACGCGTAATTAAGGCCAACATCTCACACCACCTATGCCTGGGTGTGCCGTGTGAAAAAAGAGCACGGCTCCTGCTGTCACAGAACAAATATCTTAATGACAAGTCATGATCCTTTTTGTAAAAGGCTCTGTGGATAGCACTTTAGATGTTACCCATTACTTTTGTTTAAAAATTAATAAAACAAAGTAATTGAGTACATGAATGCTGGAAAAAATGTTAAATGTGATAATGTCTCTTGTTTCAGATGCTTTGGTCAAAGAGCTCGTATCTGATTGAAAGCTCTTTAAGTACACATCACCGTTCGTTTATAATCGAGTAGCTTGTCTAAATGGACGACAGGGGCTGGGGTGGGACAGCGAGGGCCCTTCCTGTTTCTCTGCTCCAGGGACTGTAGACCCTTTGTTGCATGTCTTCCCATCTTTCAAGAGAAGCAGGAAAGCTAAATTGTATTGCGAAATCTCCGAGTAGTGAGACATATACACCAAATGAAATATATCTGTAGGTCAGGTCTGTGGATCACCAGTTTACAATCTCCCCTGCATATATACATAATTTACAGTAAGTCACTGTAACACACATACTGTTCTCATCTTATACACATTGGACCAAAAAAAAAATAAGGCCTTCAAATATCATCGTGTGTCACAGACTCACACACTCTCAGTTTTGGAGGTGGATTATCACTTTAGTCTAGCTTTTCACTTGATCATCTCTACTTATAAGGCGGACTCTAATTGGACAGAACTTATTGTGAGATAGTTCTTTCTTAGAGTCAGTAAAAATCTATCACTTCCTTTCACACCCATTAGGATGGCCATTATGAAACAAATAGAAAATAACAAGTGTCAGTGTGGATGGAGAAATTGGAACCTTTGTGTATTGCTGATGTGAATGTAAAATAGTGCTACCACTGTGGAAAGCAATATGGCAACTCCTCGAACAATCAAATATAGAATTTGCCTATGGCCCGGCAATGCCACTTCTGGATGTGCACCCCAAACCACTGAGAGCAGTGACTATGCACACCCGTGTTCAAAGCAGCATTACTCATAGTGACCGAACAATGGAAGCAATCCAAATGTCCGCTGATGATTTAACAGTGGTGTATACATACAATGGAATGTTATCCACCCTTAAAAAGGAAGGAAATCTGGACACATGCTACAACATGGATGAGACTTAAAGACTTTATGCCAAGTGAAATAAGCCAGACAACAAAGGATGGAGAGTATATAATTTTGCTCACAGGAGGTACCTAGAGTAGTCAGACTCACAGAGACAGAAAGTGGAATGGTGAATGCCAGGGGCTGCGGGGAGGAGGGAATGGGGAGTTATAGATTAATGGGTACAATCTTTCAGTTTGGGAAGATGAAACATTTGGGGGAGTGGATGGTGTGATGGCTGCACAACAATATGAATGTGCTTAACTGTACACTTAAAATTGGGTAACAGGGCCCTGGCTGGTGTGGCTCAGTGGACTGAGTGTTGGTCTGCAAACCAAAGGGTCGCCAGTTCAATTCCCAGCCAGAGCACATGCCTGTGTTACGGACCAGGTCCCCTGCAGGAGGGTGTGCGAGAGGCAACCACACATGGATCTTTCTCTCCCACGTTTTCTCTCCCTTTCCCTTTCTCTAAAAATGAATAAATAAAATCTTTAAAAAATGGATGTTATATATATTTTACCACAATAAAAAATATAAAGAGAAATCTAGCATTTCTGCTTTTGACTCCTTTTTTTTTTTTTTTTTTGCCCCTGGAAGCCATATGGTGCAGGTCTATTCTTTTACATGACTATCCTCCAAACATCGGCAGAGAGCAGCCCTAGGACTTCCTGATCTCCCTTTCAGCATCTTTGCTGCTCTCCTGTGAGGCCTGCAGTCCCTCTGGACCCTGCACTCAGGTCAGAACACAGCATGCATGCCAAGGGCAGCAGCAAGATTACCTCCCCTGCTCTAAATACAGACTTTTAGCATTTTAGGTTTTACCTCATTTTCTTTCGGGTATCCAGCATCATTAGTGTGGCTCCTGTATTTGCAAATGACAGATAACCTCGTGGAAAAGAAGCTGAGAAAAGGAGGCAACCAGGACTGTTATTTCCTCATCAGACATCTCCAAATCTGATCTGTAACAATACTTTCATTTCATTCTGAATTTTGGGACTGCAGCGTGGCTAGATCTGAATTTCCACTGAAATTAACCTGCAGTTAGAAAAAGGCCCCAAAAGGGGGTGTGTGGTTGGTCATGGGCTTTTCTGTCTGTCAGAAAAGAGGAGAGACACCAAAAGATGCTGAAAACAAAACCCTTTTTTCTCTACACCTTGCCCCCACCTTTCCTGACACTTTTACTTTGTCTTGTTCCTCATTCTGCTGATAGATAAGGTTCACTGAAAGTCCAGCCGGCTCTCATGCTCTCGTTCTGAGGCCTTTACAGCCGTAGCTGAGTTCAAGCATCCCCTCAAAAACTAAAACTACCGAGGGACTGAAAGGTAAATGTCGTCTTACAAGCTGAAAAGTTAAATTTCCAATAAGGGCTTCTTCTCCTATCCTGTTCTCCTTCCTATCAAGCCCTCCCTAACCCTAAAACACAGGGACCCTCTTATATTACTTCCAGTTTGGTATTTGCCAATGTATGACAAGAGAACATAATAAAAAGTGACTCCCTAAAGAAGCTCTGACAAAAATCTGTAAGCCCTTCTGACCTGACAGACTTTAAGGCATCCCAACTTATTTTCTTCTAAAAAGAGAGGCAAGGGAAAAAAAAAGCCTTCCTTGCTCAAACAGCTGGCTTTGCAAAGGACCTGGAAAGGTCTGGGGGCTGCTGGGAGTTCCCAGCTTGCTGGCTGAGGCTCTGGTTCCACTAGGTCATGTTAAGTATGAGTGTGCACACAAGAGAAGGCAGGTGACCTCAATTGTCTTCATAGGATGTAGGACAGCAAAGGGGCACTGCAGTAGGTGGCCCAGGCCTTCACTATTAAGAGCTTTAAATATCACTGGTATTAGTAAATGAGCAACTATGAGCAGTGTTATCAACTTTATGAGTCCACACCACAGTGTGACAAATCCTTCTTGAAATACTGGTTGTGGCTGAGGGATGCCTGAGTGTGCTGAGGGTGGACACGAGGCAGATGAGCCAGCCAGAAAGGTCATTTGTCTCTCAGCCAAAGTCCATCCATGGGCGGGTCATTATTACTTTTCATTATTATCTATGATGACACCAATGCATGCTTTTATGGCATTTGAATATTGCAAAGTGCTTCAACATCGTTCTCGGTTATTCCAGCCCACAATGGAGCAGGCAGAAGGTCAGAAGGAAAACCGTGAGCTTATGGTGTCATGGGTTATATTTACTATACTTAAACAACAGTAAAAAATAAATACATACAAATAAAATTTTTATTTAATAGGAAAAAAAGAGAAAACACCAAGCTTAGATGCAACAGAGGCTGATCCCAAGCCTCCTGTGGAGCTGGTGCTCACAAGAAGTTGTTCATTTGTATTGCTGAAAAGTGATAAAGTCCACAGCAGCTTCTTCCTTAAAGTGGCCAGAAATCTTCAATGTTCCCATGGCAGATTTCAAAGTGTCAAAATTCTGAGCACTTGGGTTTTTTCTCGGCTATCCCTTTCCCTTTTAGTAACCCACGCCCCAACTCCAAACTCTAAGCCAGGACCTGAGGCTCTCCCTGCGCCTGCAATATTTCTTCTGTATTCCAAACCCCTCGTCATCTAATACATAAAGAAGTTAAAAAGTGAGCTTGAAGGAAGAAGGACAATTCGTTCTTGCCCAAATATGCGATTTTACAGGAGCTCTCAGAGAGGCAGAGCCGCTCGGGGAGCCACCAGCCCTTCCCTCCAGGGTTTTCCATCACGCGAGTTCCTAGTCTGGGGCGCACCACTTTGTTCTGTGATTGTACGTGGTTGCTGAGACTGAGGCTTTGCATCCCTCAGACCTTTTATAAAATTTTTCTTTTATTGTAGTAAGAACACTTACCATGAGATCTACCTACTTAAGAACTATTTAAATGTACAACACGGTGTGGTTATCTACGATGGCAACAGATCTCTAGAACTTATTCATCTTCCTTAACTGAAACTTTATGCCCATTGATTAGCATTACTCCGCTCCACTCCCCCAGCACCTGGCCAAAACCATCTCATTCTGGAGTCTGTCAATTTTCCTATTTGAAGTACCTCACATAGTAGAAACATGCGGTATTTGTTCTGTGACTGGCTTATTTCACTCAGCATAATAACCTCAAGGTTTCTTCATGCTGTTACATATTGTAGAATTTCTTCCCTTTTTAAGGCTGAGTAATATTCCATTGTATGTAGATACCACATTTTTCTTATTCATTCATCTGTTGGTGGACATTATTTATGGTGTTTCTTGGCTATTGTGATTAAGCCTGTAATGAACATGGGTGTGCTGGTATGTTTTCCAGGTACTGAATTTAATTCTTTTGGATAAATACGCAGAAGCAGATTGCTAGATCATATGGTAGTTGTTGATTTTTTTTTAAGATTTTATTTATTTATTTTTAGACAGAAGGGAAGGGAGGGAGAAAGAGATGGAGAGAAGCATCAATGTGTGGTTGCCTCCCACGTGGCCCCCACTGGGGACCTGGCCTGCAACCCAGGCATGTGCCCCGACTGGGAATCGAACCAGCGACCCTTTGGTTCACAGCCTGCGCTCAGTCCACTGAGCTACACCAGCCAGGGCATACGGTAGTTTTATTTTTAAGTTTTTGAGGATCTTTCATACTGTTTTCCATAGAGGCGGTACCATTTTGCATTCCTACCAACAGTGCGCGAGGACTCCGATTTCTCCACATCCTCACCAACACTTGTTATTTTTTATTTTTGTAATAATAACTATGCTAACAGGTATGAGGTGATATATCATTGTGGTTTTGATTTGCATTTCCCTGATAATTAGTGACATTGAGAATCTTCTCATATACCTGTTGCTCATATGTATGTCTTCTTTGGAGAAATGTCTATTTAAGTCTTTACACTTTTTTTTTTTGCTCTTGAGTTGAAAAGTTCTTTCTATATTTTGGACATTAAGCCCTTACCAGACAGTTGGCAAATGTTTTTTTCCTCCATTCTATCAGTTGCCTTTTCACTCTGCCGATGGTTTCCTTTCTCTGCAGCTCATGAGTTCTAAGAGCCTGTACTGAGCACTCAATGTGTTGTTGCTGAATCGAAAGTGACTGCATAGGAAGAAGAGAGAGATACAGAAGATTCTGTACGAGTGTAAAAGCGTATGCTTTGACAACAGATCGCGCAGACTTCATGAGGAAACCTGCAACAAAATGGGGAGCTCTACCAGGAGATGCTGTTGGAGAGCATGAGAGAATCATTTTGATGTGCAAAAGAGAGCTTATAAATATAGCAGCCCTCTAGAAGCAGGTCTCTGGAGTAGCTGGTATGACTCTTTTGGTTGCAAAATTCTCTCTGCAGGAAAAAAGGGACTTCGTAACGCTTTGAAAAGTCCAGGGACAGACTTGCTCTGGGCCTTCTGGGAAGCAGAGCTCTCCCTGTACCACTGGGCTGTGTTCTCTCCTTTCAGCTCTTCCTCTGCTGGCGTGGCTTTTATCATCGATGATCCACATCGTAGCAAAACCGAAGAAGAGCTCTAACCTCTCGCAAATCCAGCATGGAAGAAAGATGTTCTTTTTCCCAGAAGCATCTGTTGGGTCTCACTGAATTTTATTGGCTTTGATTCCATCATTCACTTACCTTTGGCCCAGTGACAGTACCTTGGAAGAGCATGATGATGCACTGACTGAGGATTGGGTCACTTAGTAGGATGACTCGTGTGTGGGGGGCTGGAAGGGGGACAACAGTGGGATACCCCCACTCACAAGGAATGAGGATGAGGCCAGTGGGAGCCCTTGACCACAGTTATAGGAAGTAGAGAATATGGATGCTGAGCAGCCAAAAAAATAAATGTCCACTACTCTTGGCTCCAGAAAGAAAGTGTAATGGATTGGTTTGGCATAAAAGGCCTGGATTTGAACTAAGAGGTTGCAGGGAAGTAGGCTAAGTATTGGAATCCCTAAGGACAATGAGAAAAGATCATCAGCAAATGTGGAGGAAAATTAGATTCTCTTCCTCACAATTCCTTTGTCCTGGTATGTAAGCAATTTCTATGATCTAAGGAATGATGGGGGGGGTCACTTTTATTGCAACATTAAAAAAGGAAAAGAGGCAGGGCATTCATTTTGTTTTAACACCGCTTTGGCCTTGAGCCTGTGAGTGTGGGTGTGGGCGTGGATGAGGAGAAAATTTCCTTTCTTCGTGAAAGGGAAAGGAGCTGTCCCCTAGGAGAGCTGCTGTACCGGAGTAGGAGGTTTTTCTAAGATGTTCTGACCGGATTGTTTTAAGTCAGTCATTTCTGTGCCTCAGAGAAGTTGAGTTAATGCCTGGGCTTACATGTTAGACAGGAGAGCATGGTAGATGCCTCATTTTATTGTGTCTTATTTTATTTAGTACAAAGAGGAGAGAGATGCTCCTCCAGAGCCCACTCACAAGAGCAGACTTCCCTTCCTCCAGGCTATGGCATTGGGGCCAGAGAGGAGAGCGTGTCCGTGTCCCCAGAAAGGCCGCCCAGAGTCAGGAGGTCTGCTCACCTCGCCACCTGCTCTCAGGCAGAACCCACTTAAGATCGGATCGAACAGAAGAACGCACTCATGGGCTTTTCTTCAACACTGTGAATGGCTGTTCCTCTTGAGTAACAAGTTCCATTGAGCCGTAATTGGAGTATTTTGCTTCTTAAGAGGAAAAAGAAAAAACATGAAACAAAATAAATAAAATATTTAACTCAATTCAGATTGCAACTACCCTGTTTCACTACCATTCTCTTTTTTTCTAATGGAAAAATAAGTACTTTCTGTTCTATATTTAAAATATCATTGTAAAAGCAAGTGTGTTCCTTTTAGAGAGTGGGGAGGCGGGGGAGGGGGCCGGGTGCCAGGTTGGAGACTATGTTTTCTGCTGGAAAAAAAAGCCCCCAAACCAAAAACCTTTGAAATGACTCTAGCTGGTTCTGTTTTGTTTCGACCAACTAAAATGTCGCAAAAGGTCTTACTTTTTATGCTTCCTTCCTTCACTTCAAAGAGACAGCATGCATTTTTAATTAATTGACTAGATTTATCCATTAAATGCCCATTTTCTCTGCGTTGGGGGGAAAATGGTGTTTGGAATTTTACGTATGGACTTCCAGTCTGACACCATAACGTGAGCATCTGTTTTTGAGCTCTGTGAGCCTTCTCAACAGAAACCTTTCTCATATTTCACTTTCTTTCACTTTTCGTCTTCCCCAACCTTCATCCTACCTAAAGGAACCTAAGGAAATGAAGTGATGGCTTCAGACTCAGAAGCAACGGGATGTAAAATCTTGACCCCATTCTGGATGATCCAGTTACCTCACCATCCTTCCTTCACCACCACCATCCCGAATGAATAAATGAAAGAATGAGTGATATTCCATCCCACATGCTCATATTCAACTTTCTCCACCCCGGTAGCCGCTGGTGCCACCCTAGACACAGCTTTCCCAGCAATCTCCATTTCCACATCCATTAGCAGGAGTTCACTCTGGCCTGTTACCCAACTGCATCCTTCTACCATCTGCCTTTTGCCACGGGGAATCCCTCCGTCCCTTTCTACATTTTTAACTCGGTCCTCTATTTCCTCAGTTGAACTGAAACCTGGGTTTCTGTCCTGATGCAATTCTATTACCAACCTTTGCCAACAAGTCACTCTCCTTGCTCATGGGCTGAGAAGCGGGGATTCCCTCCCTGAACTCGGCTCATTGCTGGCAATATTTCCTCTTCTCTTCTGAAGTTTGCCGTTCACTTCTGCCAGCCTCTTCATCTTCTCCATCATTTCCCATCTGCAAACTCTGACCAGATCTGGGTTCCTTGCATGGCCCACATCCACTGGCAACCTGGTATTCACACGAACAATACCACAGACCCCCAGTCTCCTGGCCTCTTAGCAAGGCCTCAGGCAGGGCACGGTCTGGGGTTTTCAGCTCCTCAGTCCTCCAGGACCTCTGGAAGGGCGAAGACTTTTCTACCTGAGTCCCGCTCCAGCCTGAAACCAGTGCTGGGCCCGATACTAGAAGCTTCATTTTGGGTCCTCTCTCTGCCACTCATGACTTGTGTGAGTACTGGGGAGTCACCTCAGCGCTCAGAAATGTGTACTTGGTAAAATGAGTGTGCCTATTTTCTAGACCAATTGTGAGGATTCAAAGAAAATAATGCACACGTGAACATTCTACTAAAAATACTGTACAAATACTGTACCTTTTTACGTCTATTACATAATATGACATTTTAGAGGGAAAGGACCTGGTTGAAAGGATAGAGCTGCCAAGGAACGCTTCAGGACAAAGGCGGAGGGGTGAGACTTGAACTCAGGAAAGGCCCCATCTTTCTTTCCTGAGGTAAGAGGGAAGAAAGGAAGGCGCTGTGAAGAGATAAAGACTTCTTGCGCTCCGGAGTGTTAAATGGGGCCTGTGCAAATCTGGTCCCTTTGAACTTCTCGGGAAACGTAAAAATCATGTTGTCTGCTCAAACTTACACACGTGGCTCTGGGAGCTGAAGCCACCTGAGGAAGGGTTGGAATAACTTTCTTTTATTAACACAAGTGTGGTGAGGGGTGGCAGGGGAGGGGCCTGGGGCTGTTTGTGAGGCGAGTGACGGGAGAGCCCTACAGGAAGTCCCACGGGGCTGAGCCGGGGAGTAGAGGCTGGGAGGAAAAGCCATGACTAAATATGATCATTTTCTTCTTTCTCTCATTTCCCCATCTTTCTCATGTCTCTTTTCTCCCCATAACGGACCATAATACAGCCAGTGTAAAAACATAAGTCTTATTACTTCTATTTACGGAATTCAACATTACTTTAAAAGCTTGGAAGTTGAAAGCTTTGTCTTCCTTTCTCTCTCAACAAAGAAAAATTAATAGTGAAAGTGTTTTCATTTCTATGTGGCCAATAATAATTTTTTAAAGTGGATCCTTTATTACTTTTGCAGGGGAAAAAAATCTCCCCAATCTAAGACTATTCCTAGATGCTTAAAATATGTGCCATTAATGGCTATTCTTCAATTTGCATTTACTACATAGTATATCATTTTCAACTTTTGTTTTTATGCAACTTTCTTGCTGGAGAGTCATCTTTTCCTTGATACCAAGGGCATATAATGGTTGGATCTTCCCAAAGGTCACCTGCCTGGAGCCTGTCCTGTAGCCAGGGCTATCCCATGCAGATGAGGATTTAGGCCCAACAGTTGGCAAGCTTTACAGCCCTAACTCTTCAGATGCTTTGAGTGATTGTGATTATTCTCATAAATAATGGAGTTCCTTAAGTTATTGCTTGGGCCCTCATGCTGTAAGCAAATCCTTATTCTCATGACCATGCCCTCACTTTTTGCTTGTTATGAATACCTTCACACCAGCACACTATTTCACATGCTTTCTGGAACAATCAGGGCCACATCTCTCTCTTTGGCCCACAGCAAGTGAGGGATTAACCCTCTGCCATTTCTCTGTTTATTGAAGTCTGAGCCAAGAGATAATTTCTAAAGTTGAGTTTACTCATTTGGGTTTGCTGTTTGAAGTACCTTTATGACATGCCTGACTAATGGGTAATCTCCCTACTAGCCCACAATGCTTTAGTTTTGCATGGAGGCAAGGGAATCGCATGTAAGGATAGAATGGTCTTAGACTTTCAGATGTTGTATTTAGCTTCTTTCCTATAGCTTTATATGTCAACCATCAAGTTAATAAGCCACGACCTGGCATTATTATCCAATATGCAACTATGTCTTCATCCATCTGGGTATTTCTAATGGCTACAGATTTCATTGAACTTGTGGTTTATGTGTTGAATCCCACATTTACACAGGAAACAGCTCAAGACATTAATGATGGGCAGTTTTGAAATATCCAAGGTCAGATACGCGGATAAGTTCAACCCCTGATTCTCTATCAATTTGTGTTCCACAGGCATCTCATGAGGTATCAAAATGAATGACTATCAGGAAGTTCGATTAAACTCTTCTCATTGCAGTTCATTTTTTGCCCCATTAAAAAAAACAAGAGCATTCGCCTGGAGTTTGGTAGCCGTGTCACGCTGCCACCTCTCCCCATCATCGTTTGCTGCAGTCTTCGAACCTCCACGTGACCCTCCCACTGCTGTAGGGCAACTGGGATTTTGATGCTCTCTCTTCCTCTTCATCCCAATGCCTGCCATCAGGGTTACTTCGATGTCCACCTGAGGACCTCTTGAACACTCCACCTTACTGTTCCTTAATCTCCTGTAGGCCAATGACCTTGGTCTCTGTCTCCCTAAACCTCCACCAAGACCAGACCCTAAACTTTGTATTAACCAGGAATCATCCCACCTCTGAAACTCTACTGTTTTCCTCTTGGACCACAACCTCCTGTCCTTTCAGCTCTTGTTCTCTTACTCTGTGACTTACTGGGTTCTTTTCTCAATCATCTTCACTGATGCCACCTCCTCTGTTTCTTGATATGCCCTTAGTTTCCTTGAGCTTGGTTCCCTTCTCATCTTGCTCTACCCTGTCTGCTTGAGTGGCCTCATCTACTCCATTGGCCTCCACTACCATGTATGTGCTCATGACTCGGATTTCTTCTCTATAACCCTTAGCACTCTTCCAAGAATCAGAAAAACATTTCTAGTTAATTAACCATAAAAATCAATAACAGTTATAGAGTTGTTACAATGGAATAGGCAGTGTTTTAAATGCTTTAAGTGTGTTGACTCATTTATAACCCTATGAGGTAGGTTATTCTTAACTACTGTGTTTCACTTGATCTTAAATGCTATTACTACCTTGATCCAGCAATTTCATTCCTGGGTGTTTTGCAAACAAGGACCCAAATAGATATTTTTTACACAACATTCACAATAGATGAAAGGTAGAAGCAAGAAAGTGTCCGTAGGTAGATGAATGGATAGACAAATTATGTATGGTATGTATCTACAATGAAATATTATTCAGCCTTTAAAAAAAAGGAAATTCTGACATGTGCTATAATGTGGATGAACCTTGAAGATATTTTGCAAAGTGAAGTAAGCCAGTCACAAAATGACAAATATATGACCTCACTAGAGTAGTCAAATTCATGAAGACAAGAAGTAGAACCGTGGTTGCCAGGGGTTGGGGAAGCAGCAATGGAAAGTTGTTGTGCAAGTTTCAGTTTGGGAAGAGGAAGAAGTGGAGGCACAAGGCGGCGATGGTTTGCAACAGTGCCAGCTCACTTAAAGCCATGGGGCTGTGCACTTCAAATGGTTAGGATGGGAAAATGTATTTTATGTTTATTTTCCAAAGTTAAAGTTTTTTTAATTTCAAGAATACAGATTGTAATTAAAAATTGTTTAAATGGTTAAAAAGGATTTTTTTATTGTAAAATGCATCATTATTTTATGTACCTTTAGGGAAAATAATGCCATTTATTTAAAAAATAGCACGATGATTACTTATCCACATGAATTTTTATTTTATACTTATTGAAAGAGCTCTTGTAGCCTTGGGGGTAATTTTTATATGCATCTCTTTCCTGTATCAATGACTAAAGGAACCACACCTCAGTCAGTGTCTGCATTTTCTGAGTCACTTGTCAAAGTGCCTCTCTGATGCCACGGTCTCCCGCTCCGAGTGCTGTCCGCAGCATTGGCGATGGAGTAGCTTTTACAAGCCAGGGCCACTAAAGCCAGTGCCACTAAAGCCAGTGCCACTACTGCCTCCGTATTTTCTTCTGAGACACCGACACCCATCCTGCAAGTTTTGATGCTGACCCTTTATTGATCTAACTAGAAGGTATCAATGGAAGGTTTTTGACAACTACAAGGGCTCATATTTCTTCCTCAAATGGTCTTTAAATGATTTGTTGACTGAAATGTCAAGGAGATGTCATTGCCCAGTCATGACACCAGAGAGAATAATCACATCACCGCACTTTGTAACAAGCTTATCTTGAACTGTTACTAGGCAAGTCCATGAAATGCATCAAGGACTTACATCTTGGGTGAGTTCTAAGGGCTGTGCCAGACGACACTCAGCCATTTTCACTTCCTTCCCTGTGCTCTAGGGAGTTTTCTTTGGCCCAGGAGAAATCCTCTTCCCTTCACCTTTCTTTGAGAGGTCCTCTCATATCTGTGAATTCCTTTCCCCTAAAGGCTAAGCCTGGGTTCAAGCAATGTACCCAATTCCATTAAAACGATATAATAGAAATAGCTTTGATCACACGGATACTTCCAGAGACCAAAACAAGTGTGTGGCGACCAAAGTCTGGCCAATAGCAGATGAACTCCCAGCTTTGGAGAGGTTAACATGTGCACCTTAAGCCTTCTGTTTCTGGGGCCACGGAGTAGATTAGACATAATTTTCCCTATCCCCCCTGCTAAATATAACTAAAAATCCTGGACACTACAAACGCACACAGCCAACCTACCCTGAAAGAACGGATAAAGGAATTTCTCTAAACATAAAGGAAGCAATAAGAGAAGGAACCTTGGAGGTAAAAAGCAGCATCATAAGCAAAAGTATAGATGCATATTGCAAGCTTTCCATCTCTTCTTGAGTTTTCTAAATCATGTTTGATGGTTGAAACAAGAATTACAACACTCTCTGTGTGATTCTATTAAATGTCGGTAGAGGAAATTTTAGGACTATCATATTATAAACAGTGGAGGGTAAAGGGAGCTGAGGGGAGTTACGGTTTTCATCCCTCATGTGTACTGGTAAGATGATGACATCAGTAGACTGATATGATAAGTTATGTACGCAGAGTGCAGTGCCCAGGGCAACCTCTAAAAAGGCTTTACAAAGAGATACACTCCAAACACTTCAGATAGATCAGAGTGGCATTCTAAAAATATGTTTAAGCAATCCATAGGAAGGCTAGTAAAAGAAGAGAAATTAAGAACAGAGAGAATGAATAGAAAACAAAAAAAATAAAATGTCAGACCACACATGTTTGTGTATTTGTATGGATGTAGGTACATAAATGCATTTTGTAGCTCTGTCCGTGGAGAGAACCCAGGACGGTGACACTCCAATAGTATAAGCACACCTGGCTCCCAGGATGTGACTCCTGACTAATGTTCTTCACTACAAGGAACCAAGGCTCCTTACGGAAGTGACTGATTTCAGGGCTGGGAGAAGTATAAGATGGGCCTGGAGAGTCTTATTTACGGCAGGAAGCAAGGAAGGATTCACAGAATGATAGGAGCATGTCAAAGGGAACCAGAAACCAGCCTGGAGGGGCTCCCACCGGCCAAATCTGGGACAGTTTCAGCACATAAATAAATAATGGTAGTAATGAATTATAGCCAGCTGAATAAAGAAATCATGACTCCATTCTGATATAGACTAATGAATGGAAAAATTGCAAGTTTGATGAGGAATAGCAAATTTACTTATTAATTACATGAGGAAAGAGAGTAACTTTAAAGGGAAGGAAACGAGCAAATACCGCTTTAATCATGTGATTAAAGCAAACATCACCAGGAATGGGATAAACCGAAGTCATGCACCACCTGATAAGATGCAGTAAGAACATAGAATGACTTCTTTGATTTTTCCCGCAGAGGAGGCATAACCTGAATTTCATCGCGAGGAAACATTAGACAAACCCAACAGGAGGGGCGTGAGACTGAATGAGTGACCTGGTATCTCAAAAGAGACAAGGACGGGAAAGGCGCTGGGAGACAGAGGAACTCTTCCAGACTGAGGGAGCCTGGGATTCTGAACGAGGTTCTTCGGTTTCAAGTGATTAAGGGGACGTTTGGCATAACTTGACCGCAGATTAGATGGTAGTAATGTAGCAAGTTAATTTCCTAATTCTGTCGTTATCTTCTGTTTATGTGGGAGGATGTTCCTGTCTGTGGAACGTACTTACTAAAGAATTAGGGGAACCTCAGGTCAGCAACTTACTTAGACATAGTTTGTAGGGTTTAGGGAGTAAAAAGTTTTATTTCCCTTTGTCATGTACTTACAACTTTTTGGTAAGTTTGGAAGGTTTTTAAATTTAAAGGAAAACAAAGAAAAATATGGCCACCTAGTTAAAGCCCAGACACTGAAAATTTAGTGTATCTCAGACAGAAATGATCCCCCGTCCAATCTGCACCTTTTCTGATTCTCAGTTTCGCTTGGGAGTCTTTTTACCTAAACGCTTACTAAAGCTGGAACTGTCAGGATCACTCTTAACGTTTCCTTCTCTCCTATGCCCATAGCTAAGCTCCATCTCTTCTGCCTCAGAAAGAGCTCTCAGTTTTACCCTATCTTCTCCGCCCCCCATCGCCACTGCCCTGGCCTCTCTCCCTGTCTTTGGCATCACCAGCCAGCCCTTCCGGGTCCAGCCTCTCCCCTGAAGTCCTGCTGGCAATGCACTCACTAAAAGTGAATCTTTTCATGGCCTCCCCCTGCTTAGAGACATCATCTGGCTTGATGGGGCATTAGGATAAAGCCTAGGATTGCAGGGAAGCTTTCAAAGTCTTTCTTAGTCACCCTATCTCCCATCCCTCCTGAAAAACTACCACCTTCTCAACTCTCCTCCGACACACCTACCCTTCCTGAATTTGCTCGTATGGTTGTTGCGCCTGCCTGCCTAAAATGCCTCCTGTGCCACCTTTAAAGCAGGGGACATAAATGGGAAGGCCTACACACTGAATCTGGCCTCCAGGACATTTGTCTGGCAGACACAGGTCGCTAAAGGGGGAGCATTTGTCCATAGGTGGCGCCTTCTCTCTGCGGCTCATCACAAAGCCCTCCACAACCGGCAACTTCACACGTCCATTTGAGATGCATCTTTCAGCACTCATCTCTCTGGAAGCCTTTCATGACTTCTCCCTCATTAAGGCTCCATTCATAACCCTAAAATAGCACTTACCGCATACGGTGAAGTCTGTGTGGGTTGCTCAATTCTATGAACTTCTAGGCAGGAACTGTGCCACCAAACTCAATTCTACGGAGGGAAGGATGGACAGCGGCTGGAAAGCATCAGTTCAGATCCAGAGGAGAGCATGCCTCACTTGGAACATATCTGAACTCTGTGGGGGGTCAGGCTAAGTCACCCCAAGGTGTGCCTGTGAGGTATGCAAATTGTTCTAAGCTAAAGGCAACTTGAGCTACAGGTTCAGGAGAAACTTCTGCCCCTCCTTTCACTACCAAGAAGAAGTTGAATTAGGAGCCTTGTCTGTATTCACAGATAATCAGAGATAATCTCTTTTGACCTATCTCTAGGGCAGGGCAAACTAATTATTAGACATTTGCTGTCCCTGCAATGACCTTCTGAAGCCCCAGGGTGCTTTCCCTTTTTGTCTTTGAATATCTCCTGCTTGTGGGGCCTCTGACTCCCTCATGCATGCAGGGTGCCCGTACGTACATATGTATTAAATTTGGTTCCATTCTCTTGTTACTCTGTCTCACATCTATTTGCTTGTTAGACCAGCTGAAAGAACCTTGAGGGCAGGGGACAGTTTCTCCCTTCCCCACATGCCCCATGGTGTGGCCTGGGCGTTCGTTTTCACATGGTCCCAGCTCACAGGTCTTAAGAGGAAAGTTCCAGGAGGAAAGCACTCTGCTGGTTTACCTCAGCTTCTTTGGGAAGTGGTGATCCTAAAGGTTTGTCCAGGAGTGCATATTTTATCTGATTATGCTCTTTGCTCGTGTGTAAGTCAGAGTGCAAGCTTTTTCTTAACTTCCGTGCTGGCAGATTCCATTTCTGTTTCAGGTCTGCAGGCCTGTGGACAGAGAGCAAGCAAACAAAGAAGCACTATCACTATAGATAGGTAGCACTATCTATAAATAGATAAAAAGATTGATCATCTATTAATCTATCTAAAATAAATTTTATCTATCTAAAATAGATAAATAGATTGATCATATATTAATATAATATATTATATTGATATATTATAGTATATGATATTGAAATAATATGTAATATATTGTATAGATAAAATAATATATATTAATAGATCATTTATATAAAATATGCACTATATATTCTTATATATGTTATTCCAATCCAGCAAGAAAGAAAACATATTTCTGTTACAATAATTTAAAAATCTTTTGGTTATGTGAGTAAACAAACTTTGGCTTAAATAGAAATGAGCAAAAAGATTTGCACACCGCCACTAATACTGTGTGAATGTTTGTTCATTGTTTTTGGGTTTTAGTGATGTTCTCCTACTACACACTTTTAGAGGGCTTTAGAAATTAAAAAGCACCACAAGCAGACGAACAGAAATGAAGAAACAACAGAGGCCCACCCAGGCGGGGTCCCCGAGCACACTCACAGCTTGTTTGCTCCCAGCAGAAATTAGAACCCAGGAAACCCAGTTACCACAGGGTGGCCACCCACTGCCAGACACACGTGGTTCCCTTTAAGAAGGATCTCCTGTGAGGTGTTGTCCGTGCTTCTGACAGTCCTCTCTGTGTGCCCAGTTTCCAGCTCCGTCAATGACAGCGTGCTCCTCGACTCCATCCCCCAGCGGGAGGGAGGGAGATGGGTGAGAAGAAGGGGCGGGAGAGGGTGTGGCTTTTGTACTAGCCAGGGTGGCACTCAGTTCCTAAATCAGATCCCTGGTCTGTCTAGAGAGAAAGCTACACGTTTCTAAGTCAAAATCTGGTGATTATTAAAGTTAGGAACTTTACTTCTTCATTTTACAGTTCTCTATTGGATAGAGCTGGTAGGAGTGAAAAGTTTCAGTTTCTCCAAATCTAGAAAAAAGATTTTGAAAAATTCATTATGCTCTCAGAACTGGTGCTGGCGACCCAGATGAGAGGACCTGTGTAGACCTTTTGGTGACAAATGGGTTTATCAGCTAGAAAATGTTGAGCTCGAATAAATATAATGAGCCTTGTTGCTCCATTTAGTTCTTTAAAAATACTTGGTGATTTGCTATATAAACTGTTTGTTTCTGCCTTGAAGCACCTATTAGGAGCCCTTTAACCTGGGTTTGTGGATGACCAGCCTGGCTTCTCTCATTTATCTTCTATAGTCTCTGGTTCCAAGATGCTTCATGTACAAGATACACCATCATTGAACAACTTTTCAAGGGGAAAGACTCCCCTTACATTTAATGCGCATCGTGATTGCATGATCTTAGAAATGTTGTAAAGTGGCAGAGAGGAAGAGGAAGAAGTGCATCTTAAAACTGGGGTAGAAAGATGAATGCTTGGAGGGAATTTGTTCTTATCAAATTGGCTCAACTAAAAAAACAGCATTTATTTTAAAGACACGGGAAGACCTCAAGCCCAGTGGCAGGACGGAAAGAATTCACAAGAACCAGGCAGGCACGAAGACAAGGACTTTAAGGACTGGCGCCATCTTCTCTCTGCATGTGTTTCCAGTTCAACTTTTGCACAGCTGCCCATTCACCACCACCTTCTGCTCCCCCATCGTTTCAGCTTTGACTTTTCATGATGCCAAATTTAGACTCAGTTGTACTGTTTCTTCCTGCTCAGAGACTTATTCTTAAAGTGTTACAACAACAAAATTCATTAGGGAGAATCTGATTGGCTCAGCTTGGGTTAGGTATTCCCTCTCTGTCCAGTCAGGTTTGGCTATGGTGTTTGGGTCATCTAATAAAAATATGGGCACATCGTCTCGCTTCCTCAGGGCATGCGTGGGGCTTGAGTCTCTGAAAAGGGGAGTGGAGATGATGAGGATGTTTAGGTAATTTTTCAAACCCATAGATTTTGGAGTGAAATGAAAGGTGGTCATAAACTCCTTGACTTACATGTGAAAATGACTAAAATAGTTCTAACTACTGCTCACCCAGCTTGTGCCTGTTGTTTTAAGTAGCGAGGCTCCATTGTCTAGGCTATAAGCTAGCTAGTCTGTCATCTAAAAGGTCAGATATTTAAAGATATAGGACACTGGGGTATGTAATATACAATCTGTGCAGATGTTTTTACTCAAGATTTTAATTTAACACAGTGAAACGGGTTTTCCTTACCTTCCTTGTGGGAGTGCCGATTGCCAGAATCCTTTGAGAAAACAGTTTGGAAATGTGGATCAAGAATCTTAACACCCCCAAGTTCATTTTGAATTTGGCGGGAGGCTTATTTGAGCTGGTCACATAGTTAGTGCTGGATGAAAGCTTACTGAGAGGTTAGTTTATATCGTATTTGCTTTTTGCATCATGTGCTTTCTTGCTTTTCTCTTTCGCTTGCCTTGCTATGGACGGCACATCGAGCTGATGTGCAAGGGAAGAGAGCAGGTTCAGATGTGCGCATGCGAGTTGTACAACTGAACGCAGATGGCAGGCAAACAGGGTTCTGTGTTCCAAGTGGCCTGTGAATGCGAGTTCATAGTGTGAGCTTTTGGGTGTGATGACTGAAAACAAACTTAAGGGAAGGGAGCTGATATGAGGTTGAGGTGTTCTGCCCGCTCTGGAGTGAAATTCCATCCCAGAATTTTCTTGGTCTGGTTCAACTCAACTTCATCCGCAGCCAGAACTTGTCACCTCACCTGCCATGCAAGAGGCCCATCATTTTCCACCAACACTGGCTCTTCGCCAGCAGTTGGAGAGAAGGCTGTGGAGTGTAATATTTCTTTAGTGCCACAGGCTTAAGAACCACTCCCTCCCCCACTCAGAGTTTATGGTTTTCTATCCACCTGCACCGAGCAGTTCCTATGGAATTTTTATTTACAAAGACTTCCAAGAGTTAGGTCATATGTTGGCCTCCTGGGGCCTGCACGGCAGATTTTTTTCCTTTCCCAGTTTCATTGAGATATAATTAACATATAACATTGTATTAGTTTTAGGTGTACAACATGGTGATTTGATATATGTACATATTGCAAAATGATCGCCACAATAATTCTAGTTAACACCCACCGCCTCACATAGTTACAAATTTCTTTCTTGTGGTCATAACTTTTAGGATCTACTTTCCTAGCAACTTTCCAATCCACAACATGTTATAATTCACTATAGTCACCTTATCATCCATTACATCCCCGTGACTTATTTATCGTATAACGGGATGTTGGATGTTTGTACCTTTTGACCACATTCGCCCATTTCTCCCGTCGCCTACCCCCGACCTTTGGCAGCCATCAGCCCGTTGGCAGGAGGTCTTACAACGAGATTCTGGGTGTCGATTTACAGAACTGCCCAAAGGTGGTCCTTGAAATGGGAGAGAACTTGTCAACACACATTTCTGCTGCGCACTTCCAGGTGTGGCTCACCCCTGGTCTGCGTCAGGACGCTTGTTCCCAAGGCGGCAGTGGGGAGCAGTGAAGGCCCGAGTCTGCGCCCTCACCGCAGACAAGCTCAGGGAGACCGCCAGCTTCGCCTGAGGTTGGTGAGGAGTTGGATAAATCTACATCGAAATCCCTGCCCTTCCAGGGTGTGTGGACATGTACCTATGCATGGCAATAGCAGTTTTATTTGACGTGTTGCATGTAGACGCTTTTAGTGCAATGTGGAAATTCATCGCTGAGTAGAAGAACTTGGCATTTGACTGTGAAATTACTTAAAATAACTTAAAAATTCAGTATTAACTGAACTCAGAGTTTTTATTAGGTTTCTGAGATTCCAACGAAATCTTGAACAACATCTGTTCTGAGAAGCGCCAGCTGTTTTTGGCAGGTTTGCGTGATCTAAGCAAAAGCATCTTTCGCTCAGTGCTGCTCCAGATCTCACACAAGCCCTTCTTTTCTCATCAAGATTCCCATACCTGCACGTCACCCCAGCACAAGTTAGACTGAGTTTGGGGTGTTGAGAGGAATGTGTGAGGAGGGATCAAAGAAAGAAGGCAATGATTTTGGTCTCTGCTGGTTTCTAAGGAGGCTCCTGCCACAAGTCATCAGAGGCGGGTTCCTGTAGTTCAATGTATACTGAGGGTTTCTGTTGTAATTCGAACTCATCTTCCAGGATTTCCTGCTGAAATCTGAACTTTCTGCGAATTAATGATCTGCAGTCTGTCCTAGGCCTCAGCGCGCAGTTCTTTTCTCCCAAGGCTGAGGGGTAATTGCCGGCTTATCTCCCTGTTCCAGGCTCCATAGGGTTCCGGGAAGCCTTGGCCTTGTGTCCTTCTGTCTGTGACCTCACATCGAACTACAGACAGCTCTGGCTACTGGGTCGCAGTGCAGCATGTCAGCCTGCCAGGATGGCAGGGAGACTTCCTATTACCCACCTGTTTTTGTTGTCAGTTCCCAAGTTCAACAACAAAGGGAACTTTTGCCCTGTCCCTGGACCACATTCCTTCCTGGAAGTGAGAAAACTGTTGGCGCTAGTACACACATTCAGAACGAGAGCAGCTGGCTTTCCTTGAGCCTTATGATAACTGAAGGTATAGAGGGTGACAACAGAGCCCTTCCCGGGAATCACTCTGAGGCGCGGAGGCAGCTTTGAAATGAGTCCTTTTTTGCTCAAGGTCAGGGGAATGAGAGATGTCTACTACTCATGCAAGAGGCACATGCAAAGTAGCCTCAACCCTGCAGTCTGCGTTCAGAGTTAACATGCAAACAAACCGGAATCTCATTTTCAGAATGCTGTATTTTTCAGCCTCGCTAAAGTAAATCGTTTTGGGAAAGGTAAATGTCTTCACTCTTCCTGTCAAAGGCAAGGTGTTTCAGTTTCTTCTTTGTGGCGCCCACAGCGAGAGGCAAAGGAAGTGCCAGTGTGCAGCCTGGACAGTTGTTAAACATCTACAATGTCATTACTGTCACCGTGCAAGGTCGTAATAGAGAACACTGGATTTCTATGTTAACAGCTTCATAAGCCACTTAAGTAAGTAAAATTTAAATAAGGGCATATTAATGTATACCAGTAAAGAGGGTTTTTTTTGTTTTCAGTTTATTTATTTGACTAACCGTTTTTCTTATATAGTATTTTATACATGGATAGAAAAACACCTTTTCTTTGTAAGTGAAAGTATTTAATTTCTGGAAATACGTTAATTAATAGTTTCCTGAGTTTTATATTTTGAGCATTTTTTTTAGTTTTATGTTTTACTTAGCAGAGGAAAACTCAACAAAGCTCTGTAAAGCATTTCTTTAGCTTGGAATCAGCTGTGATTATATTTACAATGCTTACTTACCCATCAGTTAAATGCATTAAATACTATTGTTTCAATGGCCCTTGCTGTGTCAAACTGTTATTTCTGGCATTTCAATGTAAGTGTGAGGTCAAGAAGAATAGGGAACAGCAAATAAATTCCTCGGCAGGAATTCCAGCTTCCCTTCTTCTATATGTTCATACTTCCCATCTCCAAGAGAGAGAGAAAAAAAAGAAAGAAATCTTGTAGACAGATAAGGTTGTCTGAATTTTGTTATCATCTCTGCTCATAGTTTTAAGAACACTAAAAGTATAGTGTTCTATAACTTGGTGAATAATTTTATATAGTAGATGCTGACTATAAATCTTCTTGGCTTATAGAAAGAGAATAATCCTAAAATAAACTATATTTTCAGTCCTGAACTTATCCTCTCTCTCTGAATCCTTCCTTATATAATTCTCTTACAGAAAAGCACACTGCCACGACTTCTCATTCCCAGAGTTCTTGTCGACTGCCGGTGCTTCCCAAACTTTGGTGCCTGAACGTCTTTAAAAATGTTTAATCATTGTAATGCATAAAACAATGTGGAGCAGTCTGACATTGTCTTTGTGTGGTTGGGAAAAAAAAAAACCCAAAATAAATTGTTCGTACAGTGCTGAGAACGGAGGTTGGGATTAAATTGACCTGAGGTTAATGATAGGATGAAGATCAACTGTCAAGTAGCAAGAAAATGCAATAGCCTTGGCAATAATTAATGTTGAACAACGACTGGAGTTCAGATTATTGTAATGAGAGATGAGACACTGTTCTGACTGTCCAGAGGTCAATGTTACTTGGTTTCCTATGGTTAGGGGTAAATAAGGAGGACTTCCTAGTAAAAACAATGTAACTGGATACAATGAGTCTGCAGTGATCCAAGGTTCATGGGAGACATTGTTAGTATATAAAAAGAGTTTATAAAATATGTAGCAACCAATGTTTTATGGAATTTGGTTTTGAATGAGGGGTGGTAGGGAGAACCTATGGAGCTAGGGAGGTATTTATCCAACTGCAGAAAACAGACCAAGAGTACGGTTTCCAGAATCCGATTTGTTGACTATATTCCTGTAATTCTAATGAACCTTTTCTTGAAACCTTCATTTTATGAATGGCACTATTCTTCCTATAATAGATCATCAGTTGCCTTTGTTCTCATAATGTAGTACATTAATATATCATTAAAGCAACAGATGTATTAGAGTAATACATTATTAGAACAAAGCACTCTGGTGGTGATGTATTCAACAAAAGATGGGTCCATCTTGGGCAGAACACGTCCAGAAGCTGAGTTAGTTCAACAATAGAAAAGGTGAGTCCATGGCACATGCTCATTGGCACTTAACATTTGCCTCTGGCTGTAGGTTCTAGCCTAAGTGTAATGTGCATTTCTGTTTGTATTGGACCATTGAATCTTCATCAAAATACTTGGATATGGTGAGTCTTATTTCTGAGGGGGAAAAAAGAGCAGCATGAAAGTCTTCTACAACGGAGGATCGTTTGCAGGCGATGAATTGTACAACATAGTTTTGTTCCTGGGAAGTCAAGTTCATGTGGGAGTGTAAGCCTGTATTGCGCTGGTCAGGGCGGCGTTTGCTGACACCGAATGGCAGCTGTATTTGCTTCTCCTGCCACCTCACTACAAACACCATCATTTTCTCTCAACACTTTTTCAAGTCCTATAACCTGGGGCAGGTGTTTTCAAAATCAAACATTTGATCTATAAGTAAAGGGAACAAGTTCTAAAGATGCTCAATTCCTCTAGAAAAAAAAACACAATTAAAAAGAAATGGTTGAAGAGAGAAAACCAATGCGCTTCATCTAAGATGGTCATAAGGTTTTGTTTGTTTGTTTTGCAAAAAGCCTTATTGTTTCCATTTGGTCCAACGCACAGGAGAGGGCTTCAGGGTGGTTAAAAGGGTGTCTAGTGGTTTCAGGGAGAGGCTCAGGCAGAAGCCAGACATGGAGGGATAGAGAGGAACCCCTCAGAGCCTCTGGGCTCCAAAGGCTCCTAGTCACGCTTGAGGGTGATTCTTTCGAAGAGATACTCGCCCAGCCCAGCCTGTAGAAGTGGGTCAGCTGGTCTCTCATCTTCTTGATGAGTTTCACCTCCTCACCCAGGAAGTGGTTCTCCAGGAAGTCACAGAGCTAAGGGTCCACGGGGACAGAACCCAGGGCCTGCAGACCCAAAAGGTCCTGGATCAGGTTCTTCTGCAAGGCCAAGGTGGCTTCCATGATGTCCTGAGTTTGACTCCACTGATCATGGGAAGGCTTCTGGACGTCCTGGAAGAGAACGCGGCCCCCGCACTGGTTTTGCATCTTCAGCAGATGTTGGGAGCTCTTGCGCTTCTCCTCAGCCAACTCGCAGAAGAAGTGGTGCATACTCTGCAGTCCACATCATCACGGTGGAAATAGAAGCCCAGAGAGAGGTAAGCGTACGAGGCCTGCAGATGCAGGGATGCCAGCTGGTGGATGGTGGCCTCCAAATCAGTGGAATAATTCTGATGAATTTGGGAGCTCATGGTTGCTTGGCGATAAGGAGTTAAGTTCAGAAAACAGAGTTGGCTGGTCTGAGAGGCCAGGGATGGCTGAGCTGGTTCCAAAGGATGAG
Organism: Micronycteris hirsuta; assembly: GCA_004026765.1. NCBI lineage: Eukaryota > Metazoa > Chordata > Mammalia > Chiroptera > Phyllostomidae > Micronycteris > Micronycteris hirsuta. The sequence continues at coordinate 38,899 of PVJI01009668.1, read as the reverse complement.
ACAGGAAAGGAGGTTGGAGGGTCGTTGGAGGCTGGAAGAAGAGGCGTCACTAGGTCTGTTCCATCCAAACACTCTCGAAACAAGAGATTGATCTGGGGGAGGATGGCACGGCTAGTTCCGCCACAGCTGGGCCAGAGAAATGGTGCCCACGTAGGAGCCAGTCCGGAGGACTTCAAACCTTGCTTAGTGCACTTTCTGATGAAAAAGGATTTTTCTTTTAATGTTTTATGTATCAGCATCTTCATTCTTTTGATGGTTGGTTATGGAGAGGGTTGGACCTGGGGGCATGCAGATCCCATGTGGGTGTGCCGACATGTTTAGATGTAGACAGGGCCATGGCCACTGCCATGGTCATGTTGGTATTTTTATGGCACAGCCCCAATCACATTATTGCCATCACTGTGCAGAGATCAGATTTCTTGTTCTTTTCCACCCTTTACAGCTACTAGACTTGACCTGCAAAAATTCCCAGGAAAGGAAAGACATATTTATAACAACTCAAAGGCAAACTAGCCAGAAGCAGCAATTGATAGGAAGGTTTCTGTTAATCAAGGTGTGAGTGAGGAGTGAGAAGGGGTAATATTTCTAAGTCCTGACTTCTTCTAGTTGAATGAGCCTGAGAGAAAGGATTAAAGATTTAAATTCTTTCTCTTAAATATCCTCTCACAGCAAGGAAGTTTTCCAGCCTCCCCTCCACCCGACCCCCTCAGGAGAAAGCAATAATGGCTTCTTACCAGCAGCTAACACCTTGAGAAAATAGCCCCGATTTAGAGAATGGTGTTCTTAGGGGGTTTCCTCTGGCACTTGAAGGAAGGATTTGGGAGTGTCCAAAGGGAGATGTGTCCGTACTTGCTAATGCGGTTTTATAATAATTGTGAATCTTTGTCACATGACTTTTCTTAGACTCTTGGTGTGAGATATCTGTTAACTGACTATTCTCTAAGTGGGTGACTTAGATGAACAGGTGGATTTATCTGTATCCTTTAATGGATTGACTCTCTCTTAAGAAAATGCCAGATACCCCAGAAGGGAGAAGTGGAAGGAGAGAACTACTATTGTCTTACTAATTCTTGTTTCTTGCCTGGAAGTTACAGAGCAAAATACACATGAGTTTTATGCCTGAAGGGGAAAGAACTTTGAGCAAGACTCATTGCAAAATGCTAACACCCTTAAATAGAAGACACAGAAACGGTTTGTAAGAACAGACAGTCTTCTCCCACACGAACTTGGACCCCACTGTGTTTGTATTTACCAGTGACCTTGCCACTGTCACTTAGTACTGGGTGATAGGAGAAATAATTGAGTGCCATCTTTTACATTTTGCCAGAATAGACTCAGACCCCATAAGGCCTGATATATCCAGTCCCCGAGGTATCATAGATTCATTCATTGATTTTAAATATTTTATAAAATGCACCCATCAAGAGGCTAGAAGCATATCTCCATCGATGAAAAATTAAACAATCAAGACCAAACAACACACACACACACACACACACACTCAACCATGCCATTCATTATCATGAATAAGCCATCAACAGGAGACCAAGGAAAGACAAATAACTTACATCAGGCCTGCAAGTAAAATACATTCATCAGCCCACTTAATAAATGCTTTTTGACATTGACGAGCCTGTTTCCATGTGGCCCTGTACCAAGAGTGATTTACGCACACACACTGTGTGCACTCTCAGCTTACAGTGTGAGAAAGACAGCTGAGCAGAGGCTGCTGGGGGCTCCTGAGCATGCTATACTGGTCATTTGTATTTTTAAAATAGAGCAAATTATTATGGGTGTCTTTGGGGGGCTTTCTTATATCACAGTCTGAATTCGGAAGATGGATGAATTAGAAGGCTCACGTCGTGTGAGTGCAGGTATTGCTGAGGGGAGTGCAAATTGTTTCCAGCTTCCTAGGGCAATCTGGCAATGCGGCCTTGCGGCCTTGAAGTTTTTCATTTCCTTTGGCCCAGAGATTCTACTTAGAGGACTTTATTTTAAAGACATAGTCATGGAGATTGCAAAGATTTAGCAACAAGAATATTCACTTCAGCATTGTTCACAGTAGCTCAAATTTGTAAGCAGTCTACGTTTTCAAAAGTACAAGACTGTTTCAATCTACTCTGGAACAGTTACACTGTGGAAGCCAGTCAAGTTCTTAACACAATAATGGGGAATGGCTAATGATATTTGAAGGCAAAGGCAGCATGCTGCAGAACAATATCACTGAGTCATCCCTTTTTGGTTAACAACTGTACACCCACAAACACACATGCATACTCCAATTAGCATAAGGCTGCAAGGAAGCACGTCAAAATATTATAATGATCTCTGTGTGCTAATATTATGGGTGATTCAAATTTTACTTTTGCTTATTTCTTCATTTCTAAATTGATATTTAAAACGAATAAAAAGGTACTAAGATGGGTGGAAACGAAGGTCGGTGTGGCTGGGGATCAAATACATGGGGACAGAGGAGACTCGACTTTGGGTGTGAGCACACAGTGACGTGTACCCGACACTTACGTGATGCTACGGACCAATGCTACCCCGATCCATGCAATTAAAACAAAAATGTAAACACACAGAAAGAAAGAAGGCATTTCTCCATATTTGGTACACTTCATTGAAGTCACAGGAAATTGAACCAGTGCTGTATCAAACGTGGCCAGTCTCCCTTTACATTCTGACGGAGTTTAAACCCCCTTCCTCCCCCAATTGAAACAAAACAAAACTTCATCAAGAATCACACACTACCAGAGCAGGTGTCTGAATGGTGGGGAACACGTGTTTGCTCTGAGGCCAGAGGCCGCACCCCCTTAGTCGCCGCTGCCCGGCCTAAGTGCCTGCTGAGCCACAGTTTACCTGCATGGGAGCATCTGTGCGAGACCCAGTGTCCTCTCCTGGGTTATTTTAACATTTGTTGCCATTATGACCTAAAATCTTCCTTGTGTCCTATCTGTAATCCTGTCACAAGGCCGCCCCAGCGTTCGTTAAGTGGTAGAACAGTAAAGCACTCAGGGAAGTCAGGGATGCTGCAGCAGAACTTTAGACAGGCTACGACCACTGGGATGCTCTCTATAAATTTGCAAGAGAGCACTTCAAAATATTAGAGAAAATACAGGGAAAATAAAAGGCAGTCTTAAAGCAAACATACATTACAGCATTTGCAGATTTATGCTCTCTGAGATGGCATTGCCCGTCCCGCACACACATTATATCTGGTCCTCTGGGAAAAGCAGGCTTGAATTATGTAAGTTTTGAATTATGGGAGGTCCCCAGGAATACATTCTTTGCATAAAGTGTAACCATCTTGTGCAGGGGGATGGGTGAGGTGAGGGTGGTGGTGGCAGAATGGAGTGCGGAGGCCGATGTGAGTACAGGGTTTTAGAAGCCTACTGAGGCTTCTCCTCAGCAGGGACAGTGGGCTGGGGGGAAGAGACGACGGGACCTGGAGACAGCTGGAGAAGGCAGGAAGGGACTCTCGGTGGCTTGGCATAGATCATGGGGCTTCCCTTGCATAACCGGCAAGACATTACTTCCCCTTGACAAGAGAAGGGAACAATAGAGACTTGCATGGAAAGACTCTCATTTATCAATTTGGTTTCCTGTCTTTTGATTGTCCCAGAATGAAACATTTAATTATAAAAGTAACACGTGCTTTAAAAAAAATAAGTTCAATTAATGAGGACACATTTAAAATGGAAAATGGAAGTCCACCATCCAACAACTTCCCTGCCTTCGACCGTTGAATCCTGCTCCTCAGACAGAATCCATCTTAACTGGTTCTGACCTTCTAGACATTTTTATACATGTAAAAAGGTCATTCTATACCTACTGTTCTGAAACTTGCTCCCCCCCATTCAATCATATGTTGTGGATACTAAGACATGACCCACCTTATCCTTTTTTAAAAAAAAATTAATAAACTTTATTTTCTATTTTTTTAAAAAGACTTTATTTATTTACTTTCAGAGAGAGGGGAAGGGACGAAGAGAGCGAGGGAGAGAAATATCAATATGTGGTTGCCTCTCACGTGTCCCCTACAGGAACCTGACCCACAACCCAGGCATGTGCCCTGACTGGGAATCGAACTGGCAACCATTGTGTTCACAGTGTGCACTCAGTCCATTGAACTACGCCAGCCAGGGCTAAATTTTATTTTTTAGAGGGTTTTTTGTTTCACAGGGAACGTGAGCAGAAAGTATAGATGGTTCCCACATAGCCATCATCAGGGACATGACTCATCCAGGACAATCGAGTCCTCTCCTGGGGCTTCCCGAGTTGAACAGAGACAGCTCTGCAAATGCAGCCCCAGAGCCGCCAGCAGGCATGTCTTCTGTGTGAAAACTTGTGTCTGGCACTTAACGGCTATCGGTCCTGCGTGTGAGGGGCTTGGAAGTCACCACTGCATCCTGACAACAGGTAAAAAGCTGAGCAGACTGGAAAATCAACAACTCTTCTTGGATTGTAAGAGAAGCGGGGAAACAAGGGAAACTACTGTGCCTAAGGTTGGAGAGTCAGGTGTGCAAGTCCAGGGAGTCACAGCTCAATGGAGCAGAAGCCTCACTGGGAACCAGCGCTGGGATCAGAAAACCTGAACTGTGGTTGATGAATTGCTAGACGCTCCCAGCTCTGCACACCTCTGAGAGTCAAAAATGCCAGGGGACATAGGCACAGGGAAACCTCTGCACTGTGTGGGTTTTACCTCCAAAAACTCAAACAGATCCCCATCGTAAATATCGGAGAAAAATTATCTCATTCTTCCTGCAAAAGGAGGGGAAAGAAATGATTTTGAAATATGTCAGTGCACTCTGTTCTTTTTAAACCATTCAATGTATTGGGGTGACATTGGTTAATAACATTATGTAAGTTTCAAGTGTACAGGTCTATAATACATCATCTGTATATTGCGCTGTGTGCTCATCACCCAACTAGTCTCCTTCCATCACCATGTATCTGACCCCCTCTACCCTCTTCAACCCACTTCAACTCCTTTCCCCTCTGGTAACTGGCAAACTGAGCCTATGAGTTTTGTCTGTTCGTTTGTTGCATTTTGTTTTATATCCCACATAGGAGTGAAATTGTATGGTTCTTGTCCTTTCTGACTTCTCTTAGCATAATACTCTCAAGATAGTAGCCAGACCTAAGAAAAGATGAAATACTGCCACTTGTGACTAGGTGGATGTATCTGGAGGGTACTGTTTTCTGTGGGAGTACTTAAAAATAAGAAAACGAAAAGTTTTACTTTACCTTCCATTATTTCTTCTCTAATGCTCTTCTTTTCTTTTTTTTTTAAAAGATTTTATTTTTATTTATTTTTTAGAGAGAGGGGAAGGGAGGGAGACAGAGAGGGAAAGAAACAGCAATGCAGCAATGTATGGTTGCCTCTCACATGGCCCTCACAGGGACCTGGCCTGCAACCCAGGCATGTGCCCTGACCGGGAATCGAACCGAGACCCTTAGATTCCCAGCCCGCGCTCAATCCACTGAGCTACACCAGCCAGGGCACTCTTCTTTTCTTTATGAAGATGCAAGTTTCTGACCTATGCCATTTTCCTTCTGTCTGAAAAACTGTTCACAGTTCTTGCAAGGCAGGTCTACTTGTAACAAATACTCTCAATTCCTGTTTATCCGAGAAAGTCTTCATTTCTCCCTCTCTTTTGAAAGATAATTTTACAGGGTACGGAATTCTAGGTTGGTGAAATTTTCCCCTCAACTCTAAATGCTTCTGTCAGCTCCCTTGCTGTTTGCATGACTTCTGAGAAGCTGGATGTAATTCTTATCTTTACCTTCCTATGGGTAAAGTGTTTTTTCCTCTGGTTACTTTCAAAATTTTTTATCTTTGATTTTATGGAGTTGGAATATGACATGCCTAGGAGTAGGATGTTTATTTTTCCATAGATCTTTCTTGGTGTTCTGTGAGCATCCCGGGTCAGTGGTTTGGTGTCTGACATTAATTTGGGGGAAAATTCTCAGTAATTATTGTTTCAAGTATTGCCTCTTACCCTTTCTCTCTTTTCCATCTGGTATTTCTTTTCCATCTGGTATTTCTGTTACATCTTTTGTAGTGGTCCCACAGTTCATGGATAGTGTGTTCTTCATTTTTTCAGTCTTTTTTTCCATTTGCTTTTCAGTTTTGAGAGTGTCTATTATCCTATCAAGCTCAGAGAGTCTTTCCTCAACTAGTGTTTATCTCTAGAATTGCTTTTTTGATTCTCTCTTAGAATTTTCATATCTTTGGGAAAGATTTTTGCTTAATAATAAAAGGGACAAGCACAAGAGGTGAGCTCCTTCCTGTCTTCAGCAGGGATGGACTCAGTGCTGGAGCTATTCAGATCATCTGTGTCGTGAGGAAACCACCGTGATGGAAGGCAGGACAGACAGACAGAAAGAGCCAGGATCCTAATGGCAACCAGGATCTCCTGGGCCAGACCCGATAATCATGCACCTCTAGGTCTCTTAATATATACAGTAAGAAATAGGAGTCTATGTATATTTTTATACATAATATATTATATTATTAATAGTATACATGGGTGGGCACAAGTACGTTTACAGCCGTGAGTATGCAAAACAGAGTTTGTTCTTGTATCATTATTTATTAATTATTGTATTTATTTGTATTACAACTGTAAATCTACTTTGGTCAACCCCTGTGTTAGACAATATAATAATTCTGTATTATATAATATATATTATATATTTTTATATGTATATATTTATAATATATTTATTATACATTATTTATATGTAACCATTATTGATATATACTGTAACATTACACACTATAATAGTAATTATATTATATAATATATGTAATATATATTAATACTTACAAAACAAAATATTTATATATAACATATAATGCATTTATTGTGTATTATTATAATAAATTACTATATAATAGAATTATTATGTGTGATTGTATGTGTTTTATATAATTTTATTAAAGAAATAATGCATTTTATAAATTTTATTATACAAATAATAAATGTATTATATAATTTTATGTAATTATATATATTTTATGCACACACACGAGGTCTGTCCAGAAAACATCCAGCCATTTTTAATATAATGAGAACAGTTTGCATGATGTTGATGTAACCTGGCAGCCAAGGAGAGTGGACTGGAATGCACATGCGTGAACAATGATGACTTCACTGTACTAGTCAGTGGGGGCAGTAGACGCGTACTGTGTGGCCAATGTGTTTAAAATGACTGAGCAAGTAGAGCAATGAATGTGCATCAAATTTTGTGTCAAGCTTGAACATTCCTCTGTGGAAACTATCCGGGTGATTCAGAAGGCTGCAGCTGTGGGCAGCTGGTGATTGGCAGCTTCATCACAACAACACACCTGCTCATGCGTCACGTCTCATGCAGTGTTTTGGTGAAACATCAAATCTCCCAGGTGACTCAGCCCCCCTACAGCCCAGATGTGGTGCCCTATGACTTCTGGCTTTTCCCAAAACTAAAATCTCATTTGAAAGGGAAGAGATTTCAGACCATCGATGAGATTCAGGAAAATACAATGGGGCAGCTGATAACAACTGAGAGAACTGTGTGAGGTCTCAAGGTGCCTGCTTTGAAGGGGACCGAGGTGTCATTGTCCTCTGTGCAATGTTTCTTGTATCTTGTATCATCAACAAATGTCTCTATTTTTCATGGTATATGGCTGGATACTTTCTGGACAGACTCTGCATATCCTATTTGTTTAAACCAAGGGTAGGTATGGCAAGTTATGGCCCTGAATCTGGTTGCCTTTTTTTTTTTTTCTATTATTTGTAGCCAAAGCACTATTAACAGAAATGTGACTGAAGGATCACCTCTTCTAGGGTCTTCTCTCCACTCCTTCATGCTATTAACGTCTCACCCCCCTCTAGGCGTTGAGCTTTAGCAGGGGTGGGCCTGTGTAGTATTTATCCTAGCTATTCAGCCCCATTCCAGCCCCATGCTCAATGCTCAGAAAACGATTGTGAATGAAGGAAAGACAGTCTCCCTATTTGGTGGACACTGAGTGTTGCCTCCCCAGCAGCAGGTCCTGCTGTGGCTGCAGTGTTCTTTCTAACCTGCTCAGTGTCTAGTGTGGCCATTCTCCCTCCTCATCATTCCCAAAGCACCACGCCCACCAGGCTGCTGTGTAGAGCCCCTGACAGTGCGAGTGGGAAGGTGGATGGAGACTTAGCGCAGCTCAGCTACAATGGAGCTCAGTATCAGACATTGCTGTCTGGAGCTCCTCAGTGCCCTGTACCGTGGGGAACCTCACACTGGCTGTCTTTCATTCCTCACTCTCTCTCTTGCCCCAGAGACTCCCTCTCCTTCTCCCTTTCCCTCCATTTCAGAGCTTGCTCCCTGTATTTCTCCACCTCATTACATAAATGTTAACCGATTTAACTCTCGAAAGGCTTTCTGAATGTACGGCACTTACTTTCAAATAGCAACGGAACCTTGCTCCACAAAAGCGTCCTGTACCTCTAACGACATGAGGCAGCAGTTCTAAAATTCATTTTTCTTCTACTTCTGCAGGATCAATTTCTTAGGCAGTGTTCACTGCACCTTGTAATCTGTGCATTAGGAGTGAAATGCAGGTGGAGTGGTTCTTATTTATTCTTGGTACAGATGGGAGGTGGAATGAAATGATTTATCCTCGAAAAGACAAAGCAAAGAAACAACTTAATAGACTTCAAATGGACATTTCATTAGTATCTTGAGAGAAGAGAGTGGTAGCTCAGATAATCCTAAATTTATGAACAATATCAAAATGTGTGTTTGCACAGTTGACTTGGCTAATTTTATAATGAGTCTGCATCCTCCTGCGTTCTGAGAATATACTAGCTGAGTCCGAAATGGAGATGGTACTGTGGGCATGCGTAGCATGCAGGAGAACTTAACCTAAGATTTTTTTTTGAAGGCAATGGAGAATTAAGAGCTAACTATCCATGAATAGATATTATATAACCATTCTTCAACCTCAGGAAAGACAGAAGTGAGGTCAGGGAGGAGGAGAGAAGGGGAGTGAGAAAGCAGAGGGGTCGAGCCAGCCCCCTTCTTGTGGGGCTCACATTTTCTGCCATCTCTGCTGTGGGTCCTTCCTGTCCTTTCCAACAAGACTCACAAAGTCTTCCAGAGCCTCTCAGTGACATCTTAGTTCACGCTGCTGAAACTCTCTGTCTAGAAGCCGGTAGCCCTGTCTAGACACACCTGGCATACTTCAGGCAAAGCCAGGGTTCCTTGGAGCTTCTGAGAACTAAATAGAGACCAAGTTACTTGACTTTCCCCTGATATCCTCCTGTATGGCATTCTCTTGAGGAGGACATATAGTGAACGTACAACTGGAGAAAAAGAATGGCAAGAAGAATACATGGCATTGATAAAAATCCACCTATGAGAAGAATGACAATGATAAAAATCCCTGGGTGGCAAGGCCCTTCAAGATCCTATTTTGTGTCACCCGCTCACTACCCCCACCCATTTGTCTGCCTAGTTTAGGAAAGAGTAGTCCAGGGTATATCCCAAGTTCAGCTTAGCATGGGCCTGAATGCTACTCCATCCAAGACTGCAGACTTTCTAGTTCTACAAGAATTAAAGAGAAAAACTGAAGGTTGCCTTTGTGGAAGGAGGCAAGGGGATTAGGGAAGTGGGTGGAGAGAAGGGGGTGTGGAAACCGTTGCAACAAAGTGTGACACAGTTTGATAAAAGCCATTGTCAAGATCTTCACTTGGGTGAAGGTGGTTGGCTCCTAAGTACTTACAATACTATTAAAAATAATTAATTAACCCAATGAGCAAATGTAGGTTATGCATGTAGCTGCAATAATAACAGTATATTATGAAACAGGGATTAGGATCCATCCAGTGCTGCGATCCGGGAAATAGAAGAGAAAACAGAGCGATACTCTCTCCCATGTCACTGTTGAATTCCTTACCCACATTTAAAACCTCCAGACACTGGAAGGAATTTAGGAGAGGAGGAAGCACCCCAGTTTATGGTAGGTGACCCTCACCATGAGTCCAATGGATGTGCATGTAACGCAATCCCACTTAACTTGCAGGAAGTCCGTGGATTTGCCATTACACCCATTTCACAGATGAGAGAGCTGAAGCTGAAGCTCAGAGTGGTTGGACAGCGTGCTGAAGGTCGCAGTTAGGAAGTGGGGTCACCAGGTCTGTAAGCTGAGCTCTCCCTTGTCTGTAGCACACTGCAGGTGGGGGAGCCCTGGTGACTGAGTAGCCTGGGTGGGTAGGGGATCTGTCATTCTGCGCCCTGGGGTCCCAGCCAGGTTTGTGGGCAGTGTGCTCCTTTAACAGGGTGAAACACAATAATAATAATAATCTTGCTCCGTACTGGCAACAGGTTGTACATGCTAAGCTTCCCAGAAATCTTTGTTTTCCATAATCAAAGTGCTTTTCCTAAGAACCAAGTTTTATACGTTTCTAATATTAAACAATATTAAACAGTTCTACATTCTCACCTGTTAACCAAAACGTCAAAAACAACAAACAACAAAGCCCCACCGATGGCGGAAGGCGCTCTCGGGGCTTGTGAGAAGCAATGCAGCCACGAACAAGGCTGGGGGCCCAAGGCGAGGTCATGCGGCCTCCCTGCAGGGGACCACCGCTGTCCTTTAAAGCAGCCACTCTCGAGCCCTTGTGGGGTTATTGGGAAATCAATTTAGTAGGTCTCAGCCCATATTTTTTTTTTTAAGAATAGTATAGAAAATAGCACTAATTAACAGTCAGGGTAGATATTGTTTTAGAAGGCTTTTGTCTCGGTTATATGGGTGCATGTGCGTGTTGCACGTGTGGGCCCATGCACGTGGGTGTGCACGGAGGTGTGGGCTTCTCACTGTGGCAGTGGTCAAGGAAGCTCGAAGGCTCTTCCGTATGACCCCGGCGGGACGTCGGAGAACACAGCTCAGGTGTTAATGAAAAGGTAGGCCAGGGTAGCAATTTGGGGAGGGAATAACATTCACAGCCACGAAGGGCCAGCACTTCCCATGGTCTGGAATGGCAGGTGGCCTTGGCCAGGATGCCTTATCCCCTGGAGCTGTTCTTGGATGGAGCCCGTGAGTGTGTCCTGGCGCCATAGGAAGGCAGGGTCAGGCAGATTGCTCACCGGCCTTAGCGCAGTGCTTAGCGGACTCTCGAAATGGGAATGAAGTGTGCGAATTGCTCTCTCTGCCCTCTCCTTCCCTCCCGTGGCACCCAACACTCCTTCAAACTGGCCATTATTCCTTGAGCTGTGTTAATGTCCTCCATCAGGGTACCCTGTTCAATGTGACGACTTTGCCCATCGCTGTGCCGTGCAATATAGACCGGTTTTGTCGTTTAGCTCTTGGAGGCCTATTTCATTTTCCTCATTCCCAATACCGCGTTCTTCAGGGGGACATTTCCCTATAGCCGTCAAGCTCTTACCATCTCATTCCCATTCTATAGTCACTTAAGAGCAGAGTCAAAGTTAAGATCCAAGGTCACGGAAAAAAAGGGACCGGGTGTACTGTTCGAACCACCCCTATTAGACATTAGTGTTTCACAGAACTCATCAGAGAAATCCAAGTCTTTATAAAATTCTACATCTATTTACACCTCTCACAGCAGTCATCTTGCCCAAGAGAGGAAATTGTTTCCAATTTACACATAGTAAAGGGCACCTTCAGAAAATTGCCTCTGGGGCCCAGAATTTAATCTCACCACTGGGTTCATCCTTTTGCTTGGGTGGCTCCCACACCTTAATAAGGGCGGAATACTTCCTCCACCATCTCTTTCATAATTGCCATGAAAAGCGGCTCTGGTGGGGTTGCTGCAGAAGCCGGGGAAGTTAGATGCTGCTTCTGAAAACAGAGACACCCTGTCCCACCCACACCAGCCCCAGGCATTAGAGAGCCAGTTACCAAGGGGCTGAGCAGGGCAGAGGCTGCTCTCACTCTGCCTTTTTCTCCCACTTCTGGTTCACCCACCGCTTCCATTGCCTTCCCACAACTAACCCGGGCTTTCCCCTCCCTTTCCTCCTCGCTTTTCATGTTTTCAAAAGATGAACTAACTTTCAAAGCCTTTCTTTCTTGTCTCTCTCCATCCGCATCCCCTCAGCTACTCAAATGCACAAAGTTCACCCTCCAGCTAAGAACGCAGTGGACTTTCCTAGTTGAGAATGGAGGCCAGGATGCCAGACTTCCTGGAACTGAACCCCAGCTGCTTGGGAGAGGTATTTAACCACTGGGTACCTCAGTTTCCACATCTGTAAAATGGGGGTGATGCTGAGAGTCCTTGCCCCATAGGGTTATTATGAAAACCAAAGGAGCTAATACATATGAGATGCTTAGAAATGTTGCTTAATGTATGTTTGCTGGGGGGAAAATAAACCCAGAGTATGTCACAGGTGGATAAGAATGCATAGGAAAGTGAAAATGGGCCTCAGAACATGGATCAAATTCTATACTCTGTCCTTTTAATGGAGAGTGGGTACCACCCGTCCTCACAGAGCACCCCTCAGTTCAGCTGTGGATCTGTTCTTTTTATGTTAGCTGAACTTACTGCAGAAGTATGCGCTCATTTTCTTGTTTTCATTCGCTCAGATTAGCTACCATGTTCTTTTTGCAGAGTGAAAATCCTGGTCTCTTTTGTGCAGGCATATGTCTGGCCAGATTTTAAATAGTGTTTATATTAATGACTATTTGTTTATGCCCATGAGATATAGAAGCTAAATGACTGCCCTTGTGTTATATAATTCAAGTCCCAAGGTATGGGGAGAAAAATGCCAGAAGAGCACGGAGAGAAAAAAGTAAACATCACCAGCCCCCCGTCAGTCCCCTCCTCCCATATTCACTCTGTAATTACAGAACTGTATTTATGTACACATTCAGATAATTACACGTTTCGACGTCTTGTCTCCTCCAGATCATAAGCTAGTGTCTGTTCTGCATTATGTGTTCTCGGTGCCCAGAACCACGCCGCTATACTTACCTGCGGATGTATAAGCACAATGTGCCGGCAAACTAGGGCTGTTTATGCAAATCAATATAAATGTACCATGTATTAAGCTAGTTTTATAAATATAGAGTTCATCATATTTATGAGTTTTAAATGACAAAATTAAAGGAGAAAATTAAAGAAAAGGAGAGTGGTTTGCATTTTTCTGCAGAAAGACCCGAGAGGCAATTTTAAGCATACTTTTTATAGGCACGTGGAAGGGACCGGTATATGTATATACATATATGTGGCATATAGATGCGGGGTGTGATGATGTGCATACTTATACACATACGCACACACACATATATAGATATATAGACCCACACTCCTACTTAATACGTGAATTAAGCTATTGTCAGTTCACCCACAAAGAGAAAATCATGCATAACCAAAATTACCTCAGGAAATTGCATACATCACTTAGGGCTCCATACTTAGAAGCTTAAAACTAAGGTTTAGCTTCTTTTATTTCTATTTATATTCTGTCTGTGGCCTTTATTCTCTTTGGAGCACTGGACTCTAGAATCTAGTTTGAACTCTAGAGGGGTTCATTTAATGGCATAAAAAATTTCCTTTTTTTATGAGCTGAGATTCATGAAAACTAAGTGCTTTTAAATACAAATGCACAGTATAGTTTATGTGTGTGTGATATCTCTGTGTATATGCATAGGTGGCATATTATAAACACTTTCCTTTTTAATAGTTTGTTTAATTCTTACAACAAGCCTGGAAAACCAGATTTCCACTCACAGAACAGGAGGTGAAGAACGTCGAAGGGACTTCCCTGTGGTAGGGTAGGCGGTAGAGCCCTGGGTGAGAACTGAGGAAAGAAGCTTACAATCTGAAGCTTCTCCACCAGCACCAGCTCCCCCATCGCTCATCACACATTAGGATTACACAGGAAGTTTTGAAACTATAGATCTGTATATGTCCCTTTTTACAGCATCATGTGATCACAGGGCTGAAATGCCCTTAATTAAATCCTTCTACATACAGAGGGGAAAACGGAAGCTCAGGCATGCCAAGAAATTTACCCTTTCCCATGGTACACCTTGCTGATGGGAAGACAAAAAGAGCAACTGACTGTCTCCTCCCCCCTCATCTCCTTCTGCCCCAACCAAGGCTCCAGGTATCAGTGCAATAAGAAAAATCCTGTGCTGATAGATAATTAGACTATAATGCTAGGAAGAATATTAACAGTTCCTTGGAAAATAACAAAGAGCACGCATAAATAATGTAAACATTTAAAGGATGATACATATGTTTTTTAAGTTTCACTTACCTTGTCAATTAAGAAATGCAAATGAAAAGAAAACCGTTTTGATCCAGGCAAAGATTTGTATTTTAAATGTTAATACTCATTGTTTCAATGGACGGGTCTTCGCTGTGCGACATGTCGACTCTCTCAGCTGGGGGAAGCACCGCCTCCGGTCTTTCAGCTGACTACTGCATATCTAGAACGCTAGGAACACCCAACGCTTGTGTGTGAGTGTACATCGATTTATTTGTATTTATTTTTCATTTTATTTTAGTAGTTTTTAAGTTTATTTTTAATTGCAGTTTACATTCAATATTAGTTTGTTTAGTTTCAGGCGTGCAGCACAGTGATTAGGCAGTCATACACCTTACCGAGTGTCCCCCTGATGTTTCCAATGCCCACCTGGCCTCGTGCACAGTTATTACAATGTTACTGACTGAGTCCCTGTGCTGTGCTTTGTATTCTCGTGACTATTTTGTAAACTATCAACTTGCACTCTCAATCCCTTCACCTTTTTCACCCGGTCCCCCAACCTCTGGCAACCATCAGTCTGTTCTCTGTATCTACGAATCTGTTTCTGTTATGAAAATTGTTCAAGACTTTTGATCTAGCAATCTGAATCCTAGCAAAATTTTTCCAAAGATAATCAGATACATGGCCAAATAATATTTGTCACCTACAGCATTATTTACAATAATAAAAAATTGACAATTATCCATGTTCTGAAGTAGGAGAATGGTTTCATAAATTTGTGTAAATTTATGTGATGTGGTATTATGCAGCTGTTAAAATCATAACTTTGGATATTATTTTATAACTTCAGAAGAGGTTTATGATATATTAAGTGAAAAGGAGAATCCAAACGGTGTAGAATCTGATTCTTATTTTATTATTAGAAGTGCATTGAACAAAGGGCTGGAAGGAAGTCAGTTGGAGGCTGAGCCTTGGGACACGCACACACAGGAAGCTGCACGGTTTTGTACATGGGGTCCGGCAGAAGTGACGCCACTGAGTGTGGTTGGTAGGGTGCGTGAGTGTCTCGCACGAGATGGGCAACAATTTGACCATTTCACTTAAGATGCCATATGGTGTGCTTGAGTGCGATATTGTTATGTTACAGAGTTACATGCTTATGATTTTGTAATAAAAGATTTTTATGTAGTAAAAAGGGGTTTGTGTCAGAGTCTGTATTTGTAGCTCAAATACGCGACTAAATGAATTGTGGGGTTATGGATAATTTAAATTTTCTCCCCTATAGTTTGTGGAATTTTTCAGATCTTATACAATGAGAATGTATTCTTTTTATTGTCATAAAAATTTGCCATTATGGAAAAGTTACAAGGTGTTGACACTGAACAAGACAGGGAAAACTAGGTACTTTTTGTTGTTGTTGTTCAATAGCTTTCATTTTTATTGTTTTCCAAAAGTTCAGAATGCTGGGACTTGATATTGGCTCAGTGCCTTTTTCATGGAAAGGCTGGCTGGATCACCTGAAAGATTAGTTTGCTCTCCCTCCCTATTCAGTGATCCTAACTGGTAGAATTTCTTCCTTTAAACCCCCCTGCTGAAGAACACTCTTGTATTAGGGTTCCCCGGAGCAGCAGAACCAACAGAAGATATGGAGATTGGTTAGAAGGAATTGGCTCACATGATCGGGGAGACTGGGAAGTTCCACAGTCTGTTGTCTGCAGGCTAGAAGCCGAGGAGAGCCAGCGGTATAGTTCTAACCCAAACCAGGGGCCCAATAATGGGGGGCACGTGGGGAGACTGGCATGGGTGTTGGGTGCTGGTGTAAGTCTCAGAATGAGTCTGAAGGTCTGACAGCTAGGAGTACTGATGTCCCAGGGCAGGAGAAGATGGGTGTCCCAGCTCAAGCCAATAGAGCAAACTCGCTGCTCCTCTGACTTTTCGTTCTATTCAGGCCCTTGGCAGAGCGGGTGAGGCCCTCGCGTGTTGGGGAGGGTGATCTTCTTCACTCGGTCTATGGATTCACATGCTCGACTCTTCTGGACACATCCTTGCAGACACACCCAAAAGAATGTCTTCCCAGGTCTCTGGGCATCCCTTCACCGAGTCCAGTTGACAGAGAAAATGAATCATTACAGCTCTCAGAATTAAAATCATTATTAAGAGCTCTTCCCAGTTTTGCAGAGACTTCTGCTTTGCTGCGTGACTTTCGGACACGCCCGGGGCTTGTACCATTTCCACATGAACGGAGACGTGTGTGTTCCCAAGGGCACTGTAGTTAGGGCTGTGTCTGTGCTGTGGTGTCTCTGTATCAGCCGACCTGGAAACAGGACTTGTGATCTCCCTCTCATTGGCACCAGGCATGAACCAAGTGACTTTGTACGTACTGGGGCCACGGGAGAGCTCTCAGTGTAGGGTTATGGTGGCTCGGCCCAACCCATTTCTTGTTTCTGGAAAACAATTCTAAGCTCAAAACCTATAGCTAGAAGCCAACTGGGTTATATTTATACAAGGGCAGCCCAATTTCTTTCTATGTTATTATTTCTTTAGAAAGTCAAAAATAAGTTGCTCTGTGTCATCACCAAGCACAGGCAAATTGGTGTGGAAATTATAAAAGAACGTATCTCTTTAGCGAGACCCATCACCCACGTATTTTTTAAAATTTAGTAATTTTCATAATTTAGGAGGGCAGAAATTGCCCCCAAATTACTATCAAATTATCACTGACTTTCTTGCAAAGGCAAATGGAAAATTTTTAATTTTTACTAGATACAGAGTTACAACTGGGAAATTATTGAGGAACCAAGGGACGCCCATGTACCTATTCCGGAGAGATTATAATAAAATATTTTTGACATTTAAAAAAAGAGAGAGAGAGTCAATTATGTGGCTGAGGTCAAACAAGACATTCTCACGTCAACACATAAGGCAAGACTCTGCCTAGTTCACACTCTGAGGGAGTCCATTAGCACTCGCTGCATATTTTATAAGTAATTGAGCTATTAAGATTATTTTGAACAGTGAGGTAACCTGCCATTGCAGGCTCTTAAAAATCTATATCTATATATAAATTAGATAAATGTGATATTAAATTTGGTTTCTATGAACATATATGTAAGAGCCAAGCTGAGAACAACATGGAGCATTGTGCCTGAGCCAATTTAATATGGAAACGCGTGAGAAGGCGTTAGGCATCTGCAGGCCACAGACAGCCGCTAAATATATTCATGTCTTATTTCTGAGCAGGACTGAGCCGTCTTTTGCATAAACAATGACCTGTAAGATCAGAGGATGAAAAAAAAAAACCCTCCCTGATGGAAAGAGCACTCGCTCCGGGCGCAACTCAGTGCAGGCGGTTCACCTCTGCGACTCGGCAAACACTGAAACGGCCGCTGTGATGCTCAGTCCCAAGCACCTTCCACGCTCTTGCTCAGCTTCTCTTCGTTTCCACATAGCCTTTTTGTGGAGCGTCTCCGAGGTGCTCAGTGCTGTGGGGAGAAGTAGTTCAGCAGAAAGTGACGCCATCCCTGGTCCTGTCTGTCGGGCGCCTCCCCTCGAGCCAGCAGGGGAACCGCACGGCTCCTCGGGCAGCGACGGCCCTCGGAGAAAGCGGCGAGTGTGCTGTAGCGGAGTTGCGGGGGGGAGGGGGGGACCTTCTAGTTATTCTGCTGTGGCACTTGGAGGAAGGAGAGAGCATATTTTCATTGAGTTAAAGCATTAAGTCACCTTAGGAGGATTACCGAATTGACGGGGATTAGGTTAGTTTATGAGTAAATCGTTACTGCCCTCGATTATCTTCAACAATGGATTCTAAACATTTTGATTGTGCCAGCCAATAGCAAATGCCATGTTGAGTAGCAAACCCTAAGTACATATATTTATATTGTTCTATACATGTATGGCTATATGAATACATTGTATACCTCATAACATACACAAAATAGATATTTTTAAAGGGAGAGATAAGTTTGAAATAAATAATATTTGAAAGTGTTTGTTAATGGCTATTCACAGCATAATTTTTTTTCTTAAAAATGCTCATTTTGATCCGTGCACTGTTAGACTATGGTTCGTTATTTTTGAAAATTGTAGTTTAGCATCTTCTGATATAGAAATCCAAAGGTCTTTCTGAGCTCAGCTTGTTTTGCCATTGGTTTTAACGGCTGTCATAGTCGGTAAAAGACATTTCCCAGACGTGATAGAAACTCGATAGACGCACCCGAGGTGGGATTTAGGTATGTGGTAGCACATACGCATCTGCACACCTGGTAGTCTTCTCGGTGTTTTCACTTCGGTGGGAACAACTTGTTGGATCCTATCAGATTGCCCTTGTTTGTACCGAGTGATGTGGCTGAAGAAACCTTGTTTTAGAAATACAAAGATCAGCTTCGCCATGGACTTGTTTGATTCTACTCGCCTCACCTTCAACCACAGGGGCTTTTCTTTTTTTTGTAACCTTTTAAAGTCATCTACAAGTTTTGGGAGGGCTAGTTTACATATAGATACTGTGATCTATAAATCCACTTAAGCTGGCATAATTAAACGGCCACCTGTTGCCTGGCACTAGAAGGACAGGAAGGAGTGGGGCCCACAGTCGAGCCCCTCCTCCCCCAGGTGTGAGTCCCCTGCATCTCCATAGAAATGTCCCCAAAAGCAGGGAGGCCTGTCCATCTGCCATGTCCACTCAGTGTTGGCCCTGCGGTTGGTCAGTCCGTAGAGGGATATTCGTAATGCATATTTCCCTTATTTTTAGGATACTCAACATTGTCTTTGTTCCAATATTTTTTTCTCACACCCCAATGATTGCATTGAGAATCCTGCAAGGTGCCCATCACAGCCCACTTTGGAGATTCTCAAACTAGAAGAGAGGCTCCCCCCACCCACTAGAGAGGCCAGGGATGGGCAGGGGCTGGACTTCCCGGGACAGAGCCCTAGAGTGAGGCTCTTTTCCTGGCAAACAAAATTCCAGGTGCTCACAAAGCTGGATAACCATTATGTTGCAACTCCAGTACTTTTTTTTTTCTTATGGGACCTTTGTGACAAAATAATCAGATTGGCTCTGTCCCATTCACCAAGTCCCCTTAAGTCTTCTTAAACTCGTGCTGGGAGATTCATTAGATTGACGGACGAGAGCCCTCTTGCCTCCACACATTGAAAAGTGCAGCGCGGAACGGGAGGCTCCTGCTTGTTCATCGTCAGCATTAGGAGCTTGATAAATAGTTTCATGCTAAATGCCAAGTATCTGTGTTTGTAGATGTGTCAAAACAGATGGTCCATGTTGTCCTTTTCTTCCTTCCCAGACTCAAAATGAAACACTGCCCTCTCTAGGATTTCCTGTATTCTGAGGACAGCGCTGCCCCCACCCCCTCACCTGTGGCCCCATCTCTGCTATTTAATGCTTGTCTTCGACCAGCCCCTGGACTCCATCTGTGTCCTCAGCATTCTTAACTCCAGTAGGTAGAAAGTCTGGAGTTTCTACTGGCCTGAGAATATTGGTGTGCCAAATGGGCACAACCCCTCGACCCCTGGTTATTAACATTTTGGTTATCATCAATTCCTTTGACCCCTGGTTATCATCAATTCCTTTGAGGATCTATGTGACTTTTAATCAGAAAAAAAATGCTCGACTATAAATTAAGTATAGAATTTCAAAGAGGGGAGTGCTTTATATTCCTCTAGAAGTTCATCTTGAAGTGGACTTTTTAGAAAACTAAATTTACTGAAGTCATATCCTTCAAACATACTACAGTAGAACTGATTGTTTTAGGTTTTTAATTTTTATTGTAGTTTTTTTCCCAATGGGTTAGCTTTGAACAGTTTTACAATGTTTATAAAATGTGTATTTATACTTCCTTAAACATTGTTCATTAAGGATTGTTCATTACAGAAGAATTATAAGGACATAGTTACGAAGTATACCCCTGATTTATAATTTGGTTGTCACTGAAGTCTGTGGCCTCTGTCCTCATCGTCCTCACTAAGATAGCCCTGATTTTGTTGGGTGTGGCAATGTGCCAGCTAAAAATCTATGTTTCTATCCTTCCTTGTGGATAGAGGTGGCCATGTGGCTGGATTACTGCCAATGCTGATTTAAGGAATGCTCTTAAAAGAGGCTGACTCAGCTGGGATGTGCTCTTTAGCCCCCCTCCCATTCTAGTCTTTATTTTTCTTGCCCAGAATACAGATGTCACGGCAAGAGCTCCTGCAGCCATGTTGCAGCCATGAGGCAACCTTAGGAACAGAAATCATTGTTGCTACAAATGGCAGAGCCGAGAGTGAGAAAGAGATTCTAACTAGCCCCAGGCTCCCTTCTTTTGGACCTTTGGTCTCCAAGTTGCAGGACAGAAGAAGAAATCTTGACCTTTACCAAATAAATAAATAAGTGGATGTGTGTACACACACATACATATCCATGCAACTTAACTTGTTTGTTAACTAATACGAATCTCTTCTATATATATTTTTAAAATCTATGAATGTTAAATAGCAAATTCTTCCTCCTAAAAAACTGATAATGTCAGCAAATTCAGCAGTCTTTTGAAAATGTTGTTGAACAACCTGCGGTTCTGGAGGGTGGAATTCCAAAAGGGGTCTCACTGAGCGAAAGGTGCTGCCCACGCTGAGCTCTTTTCTGGAGCTTCCAGAGGAGAATGCATTTTTGTGCCTCTTCCAACTTCTAGAGGCTGCCTGCGTTCCTGGGCTCCCTTCCACCTTCGAAGCCAGCAATGGCTGGTTGAGTCTTTCTCACACCGCATGACTCTGAAATCTGGCAATCCCACCTCCCTCTGTCACTTCCACGGACCCTGGTGATGACATTGGGACCACTTGGATAATTCACCATAATCTCCCTATCTCAAGATCCTTAATTTAATCATATCTGCCAAGTTCACTTCATCATATAATATATTCATAGGGTGTGGGGACTTTTCTACAGAAAAAATAAAAGAAGGAAAATAAAAGGTTCTAACCTTTCCTAAGGCTAACTGAACTAAAAAAATGAAAGTGGGAATTTCAAGAGAAACATTCTCTTCTATTTGTCCAAAATGGTTGAAATCCAATTGCGTTCAGTGGAGCTCTGATGAAAATACTGGAAGCTTTCTGCAGCGTGCTTGTGCGGTTATTTTCCTGTTTAGCACCCATTCCTCTTACCAACAGCATCTGAATTCTCTTGCAGAATTACCACTTCCCAATGGATGAAGTTTCTTGAGATTAAAACAAGTACCCTGCCCCACCTCTTAGCACAGGGTCATGGTCGTGGAACCCAGGCTGGGCCAAGTAGATGCTCCCTCTCCAAAATCGTGTTCTGATCAGTGCTATAGACTAAGTGTTTGAGTGCCCCTCCCTCAGATTCATACGTCGAAGGACTCATCTTCAATGTGATGGTGTTGGGAGGTGGGCCTTCGGGAGGTGACTGGGTTTAAACTAGGTCATGAGGGTGGGGTCCTCATGGTGGGATTAGTGGCTTTATAGAAAGGGAGAAGAGAGAGAGCGAGATCACTCTGTTCCAGGCCCACATACAGAGGAAAGACTGCGTGAGGGCACAGCGAGAAGGTGGCTGCTGCAAGCAGGAAGAGAGCCCTCGTCACGAACCGACCCCACTAGCACCTCGATCGTGGATTTTCCAGTCCCCAGCACTGTAAGCAGGAAATCTCTGCTGTCTAAACTGCCCCGTCTACGGCCCTTTGTTATGGAAGCCGCCTAACACACAAATGGTCAATTCAACTATTCACATATTGTTGCAACAAGTCTAAAAAGATTAAAACCTGGAGTACTCAGTGAAATATGAAACATATCTGTAAAAACAACATTGAAGCAATTGTTGAGAATTATATAAAAAAATGTTAAGAATTGTCAGTCTTGCAGTGTAAAGAAGAACTATTTGCTGAGATCTCTTGTTTTTATCACTGGGGTGAAAAGGTTAGGGTGGTCCTAGGAACCACTTAGTTTTTGAGAACACCTCTCAGCTTCAGTAACTTGACATTACAGTTTAGGGCGATGTGTTCACTTCTGACCCTGAGAGGTGGTGCCCACCCACCTCTGTAATCTGTAGCCGGGCCAGTGGTGGTTAACAAATGGCTTTAGTCAATATATGAGGGATTTTACAACTATTTGATAAAACAACAAAAAAAGTAAATGCAGTACCTCCCTCAGTTGGTTGTAAATACCAGAGACCCCACTTGACTTACCTTGAGCATGAAAGAGGAATAATGTGGCAGATATGGGGGAGCTCACAGAATAGAGGGAGAGGGGGCACCAGTGAGCCCCAGAAGGCAGTGGAGGCCTGAAGATGGCAGTGGGGACCTCAAACACTAGAATCAAGGACTTGACCCTTGGTATCACCTATCTGTGCAGCCTGATTTTATTCGTTCAGACCAGCTTTCTCCATGTGGCCCAGTTCAAGTTTGTCTCACTAGAAAATAAAAAGCTCTCCCTCCAGCCCCAAATCCACTTGGAAATTCCTGGAGAAGACCTCTAATTGGTTCAGTTTCCATGCCTTCTTAGAGCCATCACGAAAGACAGTACACACACATGCAGGTTAGCTGCAGTCCAGCCCCTATGACAGGAACTGAGAAGTCAGGGCTGTCTGAGAAAGTTGCATGAGAACCACATGGATGGGATGGAGAAAGAACAGTTCCCTCCAAAACATGGGGGACCTGTGATCAAAACAAGCAAAAGCAATACTGGGTAGATAAAATCCACAGAGGTCCAACAAAGCCTGCGTGGTGGGCAAAGATGCTGGGGAGTACATTTGGGTATTCTGTAGGCCTATCAGAGGGAAGAATCTAGATACAAACCAGTTTCAGAAATTAACATCCCGTCAACAGTGGAGACAAATTAAACAGAATTTATTCAACAGATGTTTATATTGCTTCCTGTGAGCAAAGATAGCCTATTCCCAGTTTTGGACTACTCTCCGGCTTCTTGGGGCTCTGACAGTTTCTTCTTCTCTGTGAAGGTGGAGGCCCTTCCAAATCTGGCTTTGCAATGCCCTTCTGGAGAGCTTTCGTGCTGCGTGCAGGAGGGAAAGGAGAACCGTACACTCGCCTCCAGTGTGGATTTCCTTGTAAACTGCATTCTAGGGGGAATGTGGCATGCATTACCAGAGTTAAAATGGATGAGTCTATGGAGCTACACTTTGCAAATGTTTAAAATACAAAGAGGTATGTGCGTGTGGGTGCATAGATGTGAAAACTTCTGTAAAATGAAAAATGGGGAGTGGGGCTGAGTCACCTAATAACTCAACAATTTTTAAAGGGAGAAAGTATAGTTATTAAATTGAACTTAAAAGCTCATCCCTCCTGCATCATGAAAATGTTGATTTCATTAATCATAGCGGTTAGCCAATGATAGCAATTTCAAAATAACCCCTTGACAGTGGACAACGCCGCCAACTATTTCTATAGTTATTAAAATACTCCTCTTCTCATAGCATAAGGACATGTTACTGCATTGTTTCAAAGTTTAATTTCCTCATTCCTTATAAACTAGTAAAAGTAACTTTTTTTTCACTGTTCTTCACATTTTTACTGTTACTACAAATATGTATGATTGAGGCCTATCCACTGAAATTATTGTTTTTCTCAAAAGACTATTTTCATGGTAAATAAAACTTCCCCTCTTTGAGTTCCCCCCAAAGTGGACCCTGAGATAAGGATGGGCACGGCGGGGCTGCCTCCGCGGCCCCAGGAAGCCCCCGGGGTGGAGTGGGCAAAGGAAGAGTAGACGAGGAGGAAAGTCGGAGGTTGTGTTTGTGGGCCGGTTACCACGTACAATAACTGGGGCCCATGTCCCCTGGGGGTCTCCTAGGAGGGGGAACATGTCCCAGAACTAAAGCACCGAAGGGTAGGGAAGTAGGAGCAGGTCTCCTCTTACTCTCGAGCCTCTTGGTGAAAGGCTGACCTGGAAGCTCTAATCCCGGCACTGGGAGGCTGCGCTAACTGTGGGCTGCAGGGCCTCAGGCGGTGCGGTGGGAAGCAGCTGTCACATGGAACTGAGTGCTGCTGCCCCAGGGGAACTGAGAGGTCAACTGGGGGCCTGAGCAGGGGACCGGGAGTGACTACCACGTGCCCTCCTTGCTCTGATCAGACCCTCTCATGCCCGTCTTGAGTTTCCTATGTTACTGCCAGTTCAAGGCTGTGATTGGCTGCAATTTTCAAAAAAGACTGACAATTCCAATTCGTAGGACAAGCCATGGTCTTCACTGCTGCAGCTGGTCCCAAGGCCATAATCTGCACTCACCACCTCTCTCCTCTCCCACCTGCTCTAGATGTGCCTGTGGCCAGTGCTTCCTGGTGTAAGTTGCTTGCTCAGTAAGATGACCACATCATTGCCGAGAAGTTGAGCCCTGGTTACCTTGCCCATGTTCGGCTCTGGTTGCCTGAACTCTTATCACCAGGCGTAGAAGCACTGAAGGGCACCCAGGGAACCCCCCAAGTTTCAGACATCTTCCTCCCTGCCCCCATTATGTAGAAGTAATTCCCACTCCTCGAGATAATCAGGGTCAGTTGTCCCCACCAGGAGAGTAATTTCCATTTTTGCCTTCTGATCTTTTAACACGTGGACATCATTTGGTGGTGGTCGTTGGTTTAGATGCAGTACAACCACTGCTGTATCCCTAGTGGGAATGCGCCCCCCCGCACCCCCCGCACACATACCTGAGAACTGGGCCTTGATTAAGAAGAGCCTGAAGCTGTAAGGATTAAAACCACTACTTCCACTAATAGGTCGCTGGGAATGTGGCGCTTGGAGCCAATCCTACTTGCATCCTTTAATTACCGTTCTTGCACATTCTAGATATTGGAGATACAACATATATAGTGACCCAAACCCACAAGGAGTCATCCCTAAGCTGATGTCTTTAGGAGGCTATCCATATACTCTCTCAGGCCTCCTCAAAACCAACAGCTTCTAGTAAAATGGCCAGAGTGGTTTCCTCCAGGGTACTGTTTTTTTTCACCTCAACAATCCAAAGTCTCTCACCAAGCGCTGTGCCTCCTTCTTACAGGTAATGAGTTGCAATGCCTCCTTTCAGATGGGATGTCCCAGGTCTTCGGGCCCCTAAAATGTCCCTGCTGTGGCAGGCTGCAGGGCTTCTCTCTCATCCTCCAGCACGATGCATGTTACAAAGCAACCAGCATACTTGCTCCTTTTCAAAAAATATTCCCTACTTTATAATTTTTAAATATTTGTATTGATTTTAGAGAGAGAGAAAAGGAGGGAGAGAGAGACATCCATGTGAGAGAGAAACATCAATAGGTTGCCTCCTGTATGTGCCTTGACTGGGGATTGAACCTGCAACATAGGTATGTGCCCTGACTGGGAATCGAATCCATGACCTTCTGGTGTATGGGATGACACTCCAACCAACTGAGCCACACCAGCCAGGGCCATGCTTGCTACTTCCTAAAAACCAAGTCCAGTTATCACGCTCTCCTTAATATCATGGTCCAGTATGATACTCTGCAGACTGTCAGGATGATCAGGTCCCTGCAGACGATGCTGTGACAGAAAGGAGGAGTGTTAACAGAGCCTTGGGATCAGGTGGAAAATGATGAATAGAATGTGTTTGCTCTAACAACAGACTTTGGCTCTCAGCAGGAGACTTTCCCTAAAACAGTTTGCATTCAGGAGAGAGAGATAGCAGTGTACATTCACTATCTCAGGGGTACCTGACTAAAGCATCCAGAGGACTTGCTCTTCCTGTGCCTTGGCCTTCCTACAGCATGGTGGCCTCAGGGTATTTGGTCTTCCATGGTGGCTCTGGCCTGCAAGGGCAAATGTCCCCACAAACTAGGCAGAAGCTGTATCACCTTCTATGACTCAGCCTTGGAAATCATGCAGCATCACTTCTGCTGGAGAAGCAAGCAAAGTCTAGCCCAGACTCGAGCAGAGGCAAATACTAGGAGAATGGTCAGGTTTCATTGTGGAAGAGCCATTGGAGTGAGGGATGTGACCACAGCCGTCTTCAGACAAGAAAATCTGTCACATCTCATACAGCACATATATAACTCGGGCTGCGCTGAGACTTGTCCCTAGTTTTTGGAATTGAGGCAGTGAGGGGAGGGGAGGACAGACCTCAAGGCATCTGCTTTGAGGAGAATTGTGTAGGGTCTCTAGGCAACAGGAAGCTGCACTCTTTAACTAACAGGGTGAAGGAGACTCCTAGCCTGAATGGTTCAGGGAAGTCTACGTGTTCAAGGTTCTCTCACCACACGCCCTCATCCCAGTTCCCAGGGTCCGTTTCCTCCCTGCCAGGGCTTTGACTTCTGCATAAGATGCCTGTCTGGCCTGTTACCTTTGATCTACTTTGCAGTTCTGTCACCTTTACAAGTAACCCCCAGTGTGATTTTTCAGAAGTCTGCCCTCCGTCTGCAGGAAGTGGAGATCTCCAAGGAGGTTTCTGGGTTTCGTTCCCATGCTCCAGATGGATGGCTGGATGCTGTAAAGCTGCCATTCTCTTTCCTCAATGCCTGTGGCCAGTGAACAAAAGCCAGACAGCCCCTCCATTCCAATGGCCATCACATCCCCGAATCCTTCTAACACTGCTGTGTAACCTAAGCTTCTCCTTTCACCTTCGCCTCGCCCCAGCACACTGCAGGTGGAAGTTTTGGCAATCGTAACCTACAGAGTGCCAGGGTTTCCCACCATCCGTCCTCCCATCACCCGCGATGTCTTTGTTGCCTCCATGCCATTGAACATACCCTTTCTAGGGCCACTTCTGCTACCATTTGTGTCAGTTTGAGCTCCTCCAAAATCAGAGCTTAAGGCAACAAGGTCTCAGGTATAAGGAATTTATTTTGGAGGATATTCCAGGAATATAAGTGAGATAGTATAGAAAGTAAGAGAGGAGAAGGAGAAAATCCAATTGATGAATGGGTTTCCCCTGTGGGGACTTCTGAGGAACCTGCAGAATGACTCGTGATAGTCCCACCAAGCTATGGGACAGTTGGCTATTCATTCGCTGATTCCTCTTCTCCATGGGAGAGACCTGTGAAATCCCCAGCACCTGCAGGAGCCCTTCCTTCCTCAGGTGAGGGCTTGGTGAGCTCTGTGGTCCTGGAGGAAATCCTCCATCAGGGTCAAAGATGCAGAGGACGGAAGTGCTCGAGGGGGGAGCTGTCAGCACACAGAGGAACCAGTGGGTCACTGCAGCCACAGAGAGAGTCTGGGGGACATGGCCCAGGGCAGCAAGTGTCCACCACATCTACTTTTCAGTAATTTATGTGAGAAAATCAGGAATAAGTCTGTTTAAGATGGTGGACTGAATATATGCATTTACCACACTTCCATCCTGACAACTCACTAAAATGACTGGAAAGGAATTTAAATTAAAAAAAGAAAAAAAAAACACAAGAAGCTGAAGAATAAAGAGAACAGAAGAGACAGCAAAGATCAGACCTAGAACAAAATGTTGGAAGACAGAGGGCAGATGGATGAGTGGTAACCAAGTTAATAGAGAAGCAAGCAAGTTTGCTGCCGAAGGACCAAAAGCAAGCGGAGACCCTGAGAAGGCTCAGGAACTGGGCTTAGCTGTTACCTCTGAAAAAAGAACTGGAGTTAGACCCTCAGAATCCCTCTCTTGTCCTGCAAGAGCACTCGCCCCGCTGGCAGCGGGAAGTTTAACTTCTGGGGAAATGGAAGTGGGAAGTCTTCCGACTGAATGACACCAGGATTGGTGGAGGACAGGAGTGAGAGTGAAGAAGGAGGCTCGGGTGACGTCTGTGCATCGCGTACTGAACCGTGAGCCCTCATCCCGCCTCCCTCCCAGTGCCAGCTAGATTGATCATCCCTGGACAGGAGCAATCGGAAGATTCACCCCCGACGAAACCAGCTGGTTGGAGAAAAGGCTTATATGCTGACATTTGAAGTCCCCCTACGAAATGGTTAGGTGCCTGACTGCTTCGTCTACAGTAAATAGTAGCAATTGACAGGCACCGTGAAAACACACAGAGCTTTCGGTCAGCTTTTTACAGTGCCTCATTTTTAAATATGAAGACAGTCCAGTATCACCAGGGAAGTTTCTAACATGAACAATAGAGATGAAAATAAACAAACAAATGAACAAAGGTAATGTAACTTAGGGTGAACAAATGCACTGCAGTGAAAAGAACATTTTAAGCAAATTTATTAATGACCTTAGAAATATATGATAAAATATATCGCATTGACAAAATAAGAACACAAAGATAAATTAAAACAACATTTAGAGAATAAGTAATATTAAAATTTGTATTTGTTATCTAAAAATTTCATTAGGTGCCTATATTTGATCTGAAAATGTTAATCTATGGACCAAGAAACCCCCAAATTATAACTATCTCCAGCCCAGATATCTCCAAAACCCCAGAAATGCTGCGTGACTATGCCACATCTCCACTTGGATGGCCAACAGACATTTTAAACTCAACATGAGCCAAACGGCACTCCTGATATTCTCCACCTCCAGATCTGTTCGACTCACACCTTCCCCCAGTCCCAGTTGATGGCAACGCCTTCCTGCCGGTTGATCGGGACAAACCCATGGGGCCATCTTTCTTTTTTTTTCCTTTCTCTTGCATCCCACATCAATCAATCAAGAGGTCCTGTTGGTTCAACCTTTGACATGTCTCCAGATTCCAACCATTTCTCATCTACTTCACTCCACTCTCATCATCCTGGTGTAAGCCATCATCATTCCTTGCTTTCAATAGTCTCTTATCTGGCTTCTATTCTTCACCCCCTCTTCCCTCTACAGTTTTTCTCATTACAGAAACTAAAGGAATTCTTTTTAAATATAAGTCAGATGTTCCTCTTCTGCTTACCCCTCTCCAAAGCTCACTCACATGCAGGATAAAGTCGAACTCTTTCAAAGGCCTTCAAGGTCCTAGCTATTGCAGCCCACATTAATTCTCTGATATCATTTCCTGTTACCGTCTCTTTCATTCACACTTGTCTGGCCATACCAGCCTCCTTGCTCTTCCTTGTCCACTCTAGGCAGGTTCCCCCCAAGGGTCTCCACCTGGAGGGCTCTTGCCCTGGATAGTCAGATGGATAACTCTCCCACTTCCTTCAAGTCTTTGCTCGGTGTTGCCATCATAGTGAAGCCTTAGTGAAGACCAGTCACTCTGTTTGAATTTGTGATTCACCCCCCCCCACACACATACCCTCATAACTAATGCACCCGACCCTGCTTTATTTTTTCCCCACAGCACTCACTTTAACACAGTGTCACTTATGTCTCGTGTTCGTGAATTGTTATCTGTCTCTTTTCCCTCACTCTAGCCCAGAATGGTCAAGGGAAGGCAAGGGAAGTTTCTGCTCAAGTTCTACTTCTGTGAGTGGACTTGTCCAATATTCCTTACACCTATTTCCTTTTGCATACACGTTTCTTAGTACGATAAGACCCTTTAATTTAGCTTGGTTCCCCTGCCCAGCAACATAATGTACTTCATTTAAATAAATAAGATGCTGAAGGGTTTTTATCTCAGTTGAGTACTTTGCATCTTCAACGACCTCAAGATTAGGTGGTACTCAATACATTTGACTCCAGCCAAACTAGCATGATGCCTCCAGACATTCCGTCACGGAAATTTACATAAATGATGTTTCCCTGTAGAGTTTGCTTCCCATTTTAAATGGCTAACTACTGGGTATTTATTATTAAAGCGTTTCCAAAAATTAAATATTATGAGGCAATGCTTCATAGCATGTATGGCCCATGGTAGGTACTTCATAACTGTGTTTTAGACACTCCCCCATTCTCTCTCCCTTAAAATGGACTACTTACTCAAATGGACATCTTTCTCCTAAGAGCTCTTGGCTCAGCCTAGCTCAGGTGAGTTTAAAGCTGTTACTCCATGAATTCAACTTATGAAACAGGGAGTTACCAACTGCTATTACCCTCATTTTGTGGAAAGGAAAATGGAGTTACACATAAGTCAAAGTGATTTGTCTTAACTTTTATGTGTCATTGTCACAGGTTTTTGTTCCATCAATTCTCGGTCCCTTAAAGCCAATATTTGGTTGCAGTTTCATGAGAGCCTTTAAGTGAAACTAGCTGTGAGAAATCAGCCTTGCAGAAATACTCGATATTTATTACACTTCCCTAGGACCCTGGAGTATTCTGCGTCTGAGTACTCGAGAAAGGAGCAGTAAATTCTGAGGTCCATTTCATGCTGAGTGAAATGATTGAAGTCAACAGTCATTAAAGGGGATGAAAGTGATAAATTCTGCTCCATATTTCAACTGTTTTTTATCCCTGCTTATGCTCATCAATCAGCAAATTAGAAGATAGTGCCTATATTGACATTGCTATTCATTCAAATCATTTATTTAAGTACTTTCATGGACTTCTAATACAGCAAAAGAGAGATTTTAAAAATTCCACCGAAGTTATAGAAAATATAAGTGCAAATCCAATCCAACATGTCAGCAACCTCACAAATTACACTTCTAAGAACTCTAAATGGAAGCTATGAATATCAGCTCCATCAATAGTTCCCCAACCTGGCTGCCTTCTGAATCCATTTAAAATCTTGGTAGATTAAAAAACAAAAAAACACTAAGAGAGCATGCACCCGATCCCCAAACATTCCAAATTCAGTAGATTTGAGTTAGGGGCTCAGAAATTAGTATTTGAAACACACCTCCTCGCTGAATCAAGATGTAAACAGACTTTTAGGATGACAGAGTCCGTTTGGAACTTCTCACCGGTTGGCTGTTATTAACGGACCCAAGGCAGACAAACCAATTTCACTGGGAAGTCCTCATTCAGAATGTCAAGCAGATGACTGAGCATAATAAGTTTCCCTTACAAACTGCCGACCTGGGCCACGCAGGGTCAACGTGGCAACTTCCGTAAACACACAGGAAAGAGGCTGTATCAGACCCTTCTCTGCAGATGCCGCCATCCCTCAGGTGTGCTCCCTCCCTGCAGGCTCACAAATGCCCTAGATTTTGCTCTTCTTCCCTACTAGCCACCCGCCTCGCCACCTCCCCTAACCCCCACCCCCAGCACTCCCTGGCTCCAAAGCCTCTTCCCTCTGGGGAAGTATGAAGGATGGTGTGTGAAGTAATAGGCCTCGAGTAAACAAAGAACTCAGGCAGGCCTAGAGAGCCCGATTTATTTTGATAGAGTCCTTTTAAATAATGACCCCACGTAAGTTCATATTTTTCTTTGCTGTGTTGCTCCCTAATCCTTTCCCTCTACTTAATTTGTACATTGAATCATTACTGTCTTCGGATAGCTTTTCTATATTTATCATTATTAAACTGATTTTATTGATCTCCTCCTTTGCTCCAATTTGTCATGATTTTATGAATTTTAATTCAATTCCTTTTGCATTAGTGATTCCTCCAGCATCAAAGCATCTTTACATATTTATTAATGTGGTCCCCAGTCTATCTTCTAAGCTGCTATTATTATTATGTGATGTTAATGAGACTATTTAAAAATATTATGAGGCTGCAGCACCTATTGAAAAAAAAGTCTTACTTTGACAGTAAGCCATTAATATTAACTTTTATGTTTAATTTTTTTTAACAGTTTGACATCCATTTCATAGTAGAGTTGCTTGATTTATGTGTCTCTAATTTTCCTCTGAGTGTTACGTAAAGGCAACCGCTTTTCTAACACAGTGAAATAGCACCATGAAATGCTCACTTTAACACTGTATTTCCTTTATGGACAGAGCTTCTTAGTCTTTTAAATAGATAAATTTTCAACTTTTTTTGCCTCCATTAGTTAAGGTCAAAAACAAAATTCAGGGCAACATTAAAATAATAGAAAACCCTCGATATAAAACTACAAATCCTAGACATTCACAGGCCATGCTGACACTGTATCCTAAATTTATCCCACAGAATCTAAGTTGTAGTCAATATAGGATCTTCAAATTTCCCCAAAGAGCTACTTATCATGGATACTTACTGTATGTAAAAGAAAAGGGTGAAGATGAATTTGTGGATTAAGAGATAGATATCCCAGAGCTTTCTGGCAAATTCAGTCAAAATATTATAAATCTACATAAACACGATAAACCTCAGTTATGACATTCTGTACTTGTTTACTTTCTAGTCACAAATTTCAGCTCTTTCTAGAATCATTAAATTCCAGAGCACTTGAGAAACAACTGTAAGCAAGGCTGTTCTCTACTCCCATGCTAATGGGCACAAGAGTGAGGAGTGTTTAGATGTCCCTGGATTTTTAAGCCCAGGGCCCTCCCTCTCCTGCCTCTGACTCTGCCACCAGTTCTTTCTGGACTGTTCTCTCTCTGGTGACCTCAGGCCTGCTTCTAAACCAGGCTTTCCACATGAGGACCACTTTTAGGCTGACGGACTCATCATTGCCACTTGCTCTGTTGAGACCTTTGAATTCTCAATGCCTTGAAATGTACCATTTAGAATTTCCTTCTAACTGGGCTCATCGACTACTCCTGGTAATTACATTTCTGGGTCCAGACCCTACATCTCAGCAGGACCTGGGGTCTGGCACCCGGCTGTGTTTACTCCAGGGCCTTCTGGAAAATACAGATGGCATCCGTGCAACCACCGCCTAATTGGCCTGAAATGAAAAATGTGGTTATTTCCAATCAACACGTTTTGCCTGTTTAGCTCCACCATGTGGTGCTGCCTCTCATACTTATGGGACCTTAAGACAACATCTGCCACCCTTCTGAATGTGACAAAATGGCATTTTATGGTATATGATTTGATTTTCCTGCGTAGAAGAGGCCTGAACTATCTCTGAACTTCAGAAGTCAATTTGTCTAATGTTTTCAATTTCTGGAGAGGTTTATGATGCAGACTTCCAAAGATGGTCTCTTGAATTCTTCTAGTCTCATCAAATATTCAGGGCAGGAGAGAGAGAGACCTCAAAGAACATGTAATGACCTTCTCACTTAACAGAATAAAAAATATAAATCACAGACAAACTAAGTAAATTTTCTTGAGCTTGAACTAGAACCCAGATTTCCAGTCCTGATCTAATCTCTTTATTATTCTATTTCTATCATATTTTTTGTACCATAAGACACACCTAGGTTTTAGAGGAGGAAAATAGGAAAAAAATTTTGAAGCAAAAAAATGGAAAATATTTAATAACATAAATAACATTCAGACTATAATTCAGCTACATTTGGACTACAAGACACACCCCCATTTTACTCCCAAATTTTTGGGGGGTGCGTCTTATAGTCCGAAAAATACAGTGCTTTTCCAAAGATTAGTTAAATGAGACCAGAACACATTCGTAAGAAAATACAAGCATTATAAGGAAAATAACCTAGCACATACTGGCAATTTCTGGAACACTTTATGAACCGTACCCTGTTGTGAAATCACACCACGGTGTTTTAAGACTGGAAGGAGCACGGCATTCTCTCTACCCCAGCCTGCATGAGAAGGCAGTGGACATGCCCTGCGCCTATTAGCATAGAGCCACTGAGCAGCCCCTGTTCTTAATTCTGCCCGAAGAAGTTGCTGCCAATAAACGTTTCCTGTTGGGTTGCATCGAAATTGATGTAAGGTGATTATGTAACATGCATTGTTTATTTGGAAAATATCGGTTTACTGAATTAGGCAGATCTTCCGAATGTTGACATACCTCATTCTATGATATCAGAACCACATTCATTAATGTCACCACCAAACTCATTTTAACAAATCTTTAAGTATCATAAAGCTGTCAGGCTCACAGCGGCAATCAGAGATTTTAAAAAATCTCATTTTCACTGGAAAATTCAAATTTTATCAGTGGCAACAAAAACTCTCAGTTGGCGGGATCACTTCATTCATTCTAACAAAAGAAGGTGACGGGACTAGACAAAGAAGATATACGTATAACCCATAGACACAGACAACAGCGTGGCAGTGGCCAGAGAGAACCGGGTGGGGGGCGGCGCGGGCAGGGGGAAGTGGGTAAGGGGGAGGAAATGGGGACATCTGTGATAGTGTCAACAATAAAAATGAAGTAAAAAAAAGACAACAGAAAAGAAATGTCTACCAGATACATCAGTGGGAAAAATTATAGTTTCTCAGAGGCATTTTTTTCTTCAGGTAAAAACAGTGTCCTGTGGAAAGAGAGGCTAGTTCAGCTGCGTTCACACAATCACTCCCATACGTTTCCTGGAGACGTTCCCTGCACTGAGGCATGTGGCACAAACGGTTTCTGTGTTCTCTCCGTTTCTTCGCTTACAATATCTTAAAAACCTGTACTTGAGGATCTAGATTTTAAAAAATGAATAATTTTTGCTGCTTCATCAAGGGCATTCTTAAGTGCAGCTGGCATCCCCCCCCCCCCACCGCCAGGGTGAGGCCAGGGGGAATGCAGTGATGACTAGTCAAGCCTGGGGTTGTTGCCTTCCTTCATGCTGAGGCACTGACCACTCTGCCTACCATTGTTTTTGCACCATCAGCATATGTGCCAACACAGCAAAAACAGCAAACATGCTTTAGTATTACTATAAAAATAGTTTTGACCCCATAGGCCCCCTAAATGTTCTTGGGGCCTCCAGAAGTCCATGACTACAATGGCAGAACCATGGGGCTAACACAATGTGAGCCCAAGTCACCCCAAAAGAGAGGCTTTCGAAGTCTGTCATTGCAGAAGCAGGCGAAAATGAGACCTGTCACCTTAGTTTATACTCTTGTTATACTTTTATCTAAATAAAGAGTAACTTGTCCTGCTTTCTTGACAAATCCTTTTCTAGCTTACTCTAGGTACAGGCCAAGTAGGCTGAGTTAAAAGCTAAATTATCTGGGTACTTAGCACCTTGTGAGCAAACTGGCTATTTTGCCACTTTGACCTCTCAAACTGTGGGTAGGCTGCACCACAGAGATCACTAAACTCATTTCCAGGAGTGAGGCTGGAGTGTCAGGCAAGGTTAATTGACGTGAGCTCCTGTAATGATCTGTGGCTATGTTCGTTTAGGTATCAGAGAGTTCCGGGAGGTGGTTTCCGTGAAACTCTCCTGAAATCTAGCCTTGGCGGGGTTTGACCCCTTAATTAAGAGCTCTCAATGCTCAGTGAAATAAGGGGCAATAGTAAAGGTGCAGATGAGAATTTCACTGAGCTAGCTGGACGGCGCCCCAGAAAGGATGCTGGCACTAGATCACGTGGGATGATGATAACAAGGCAGACCTGTAGGCAAAGTTGTCTCGCCAGGAATGGTATATCAGAACAGAGAGCCACTTATGAGTCCACCGTCCAGTTCAAGGAGCTTTCTCACTGGCCACTGTGATTTAATTCATAGAGAAACTACTTCTATCTCCAGAGAAAATATGTTAAAGTTGCTATATCTGCTAAAGACTGGATTTAAAAAAAAAATTCAGTTTGAAAGGAAAAGTTAATTAGATAACAAGTAGAGTTAATCCCAGTTTAAAACATCCCCAGTTAAAAATGAATGATAACAATTCTAATAAGATCTCTCTGGTAGCCAAATACCTATCAAGTTATGAGATTTGTTATTTTTATTTTATTTTAAAGGAATTAAACACCTCTCACAATTTATCTAAAATAATACCTCATTATACAGTGAAATTCCTGCATATCTTAGCTTGAGATTTAATTATAAGAATCAGAGTCTTTGGCCTGGCACAAGGTCAAGGCCATGGACAGGCCAAGTGCTAGTGAGGTTTGGAGGTCATGAGACTTGTCCTCATGACTGCTGTGGTGGAAAGCAGACCAAGACGGGAAACAGCTTGGCAATATAAAAAATCTGAAAATGTACACAGTGTAGGGCCCCGAAACTCCACTTCCAGAAACATCTCTAAGAGAGACCCCCACACGTGCACAAGGGGGCATGTTGGAAAAATTATAATTACAGCATTATCTATAATAGGAGAAATAAAGTGTGGAATAATGAAGCAATAAAATAAATGTTAGAAAGAGTAAGCTAGAACTACATGTTATGGATTTAGCAGCATGAATAAATTATATAAATATGTGTATAAAAACCAAACTTCAGACAGTATATGTCCATAATGATATCATCAGTGTAAGAAGGTAAAATAAGCAGCATTTCTTATGGATGCATTCATAAGAATTAAATATATATAAAAATATGAAAACATGGTTGAGAAGGATATACTCAATGGCAGGCTGGGGGTTGACTTTAGAGAGGGAAGAAGGACAGAAATCAGACAGGGGACTTAATTTTGTCTATGTTTTATTGTTAAGTTAAAGGGGTTAGAGGTCAATATGGCAAACTAACATTTGTTAAATGGGTAGCAAGTGTGTGGACATTTGATATATTCTTCCTTTTTCATGTGTACAATTTTCATAATGAAACAATAAACAATGAAGTATTTAAAAGGAGAAAGAGTTGAGAGGTAGAGAAATGGAAGTCCCACGTTGGTCCCCATTATTTTCTCTCTGTAGGTCCACGTGCAAGTTATTTAATGTCACTACACCGCCGGCCGCCATCTGTGTCTACCTCAACTGCGAATGTTGGGGTATGGCGAAACTTCATGGAGCTTATACAAACCACTTGGCACCAGTGCACGGAACAAATGCTAGCTCCCTTTCTTGCAGAGTGCTGTTCGGTGACATCAGTTCAAACTCCATGCGTTTGTGTAAATAGGAAAAAGGCTCTGGATGGGGATAGGGATGCAACAGGAAAACACACTCTTCCTATTTGCTTTACCCTGGCCTTCCTTTCCTTGTACACCTTCACTTTTTCTCGCGTGTTTAAATGCGCGCGCGTAATCATTCACAAATGTTTTAGAGTAGCAGCTAAGCTTTCAGAGGATGGGAAAGCTGTCTGTGTAATTTCACGTAAGCATGAAGCCTCTCTTGACTCATGGGCCCCAAAGAATTACATCAGAGTGAAACCGGACAGCAGTTAAACTTTTCATGTTAAGAAAAGTACTTGCTGCCTGAATTCTTGCGGCGCGGAGCACTCATTTTTATGTGGGCTTTCACGGCGCTATAATGAGGACAGCTGTGTGTGGTCAGCTTTCAATTATCCTTGCCGTGGACAGATCAGAGAGCGCAGGCAAATCCAGGCATTTCATCTGAATCAATAGTGCCAATTTTTTTCAATTGCCATTTGAACTAGCAGAAAAGATAATAGATTCAAGCACCTACTCCTTTTTGTTCTTTTTTTTTTCATGCTGGAGATTTTTTTTTTTTAAAGAAAAGTGTGAAAGTCAAAATAGCAGCAGCAATACAGGTCATAAAGGCACCCGAACAATTAAAAAGGTCTCTTGCCACCTTGGGGATCTTATAAAATGCCTCTTGGAAATCAAGCTGATCGCAATAGTGACTTCCAGTTCTAGGTTGTATCTCTCCGGAGTGCAGCTCGGAGCGCCTTATACCTGAGCTTAGTCCACAGAGGAGGAAGGGGCGGGAGGACAGGTGGAAAGGAGACGAGAGCACCGGGAACCGCCGTGTTCACTTTCACTGCCGAACTGCAGACAGCTCCATTCACATGAACAACCACGTGCCCACGCGCAGCCCCGCACAAAGAGATGTCAAAGGAATGAACTGAAAAGACCCCTGATGACACTGAAGATCCCCTAGTCTCTGAAAACGCCCCACAATTCATCTCTAGGGGATGAAGCTCATTTTCACCTCAGTATACAAGGAAGTGACAAATTATGCAAAATCGAAGCAGTCCATAATGTAGGTAATACAGAAGACCATGGGCCTAAAGAGAATTAAACTAATAAGAACCAACTTCTAATGAATAAGGTTACATGTCTGTAGAAGTTACCCAAAAGATTGAAATTAAGTAGCAAATAGATGTGATAAACAGCCAAGTATAGTTTAAAAAATAAATCAATCAGACTCTAATATATGTTTAGTAGTTTCCTGTGTTTAGAAAGATAAGGCCATAGTAATCAGTATTGGGATGAAAACATATATTTAATGAAGTAACCCATCTTTCCATTAGCAGATACATCTGCGAAGTAAAATGTACTGGACTGTTCTGATGAGCATCTTGAGTTTCATTGCTTTTGTTGGAAATGTAAAGTGAGGGAACCTCAAAGGTCCTTCTATTTATGTATGAGATCAAAGGTAAATTCATGAGTTTCTTTTCACTTTAAGGTTCTGCAATTCTCTCAGCAAAGATAGGTGATGTGTGAGGAAGAAGAGAAGAGAGAAAGAATTCCTTTCCATGAATTGCGGTTGTCCTTTGCTACCGTGCTCATGTGCAGTTAAATTCTTTAATTTTGGTAAAACACTATATATACTCTTCCAAATGTTTTGCCTCAAATCTGAACAGAGTGCCTTTGATGTAAGCAATGCAGAGCAGTTGTTTGGAAATCAAGTTCTTGACCAAATATGGTCAAAGTGTATTTTGAACTCTTATTTGAATGTAGCAACAACAGATTAAAGACCAGT
This sequence comes from Micronycteris hirsuta, assembly GCA_004026765.1. NCBI lineage: Eukaryota > Metazoa > Chordata > Mammalia > Chiroptera > Phyllostomidae > Micronycteris > Micronycteris hirsuta. The sequence goes on along the minus strand of PVJI01009668.1, from coordinate 381 downwards.
TTATACTGCAAATTAAAAGGAGAGAAGTCTATTTGACCAATATTTAATTTCTTGCTCTGTAAGATTCAAACTTGGGAACTCTTTGGAGGTTGAGTATTAAGATTACATTACTGCCTTGAGTAGGAAACTATTTCTAGCCTATACTGTGGAGTGGTAAGCAATCTGAGAGGTCCATCACTTGTTTTCATGGCACATTGATGGCTACTGGCTTGTGACCCATTAATAGGTCAAGTTCATTGTCAGTAACCACCATATTATTCTAACCTCTCCTGCTGACCACAGAACAAATGAACCATAAGATAAGATTCTTTCCCAGATCATTACATTTTTCCATTTTAGTACATTTATCTCTTTCCTGATGTAGCAAAAAGCACTGTAATA
>PVJI01009667.1:0-64260 GCA_004026765.1 Micronycteris hirsuta | reverse complement strand
AAATCACGTGGAGGGTTATCAGTGGGGAGGGGGAGGGGGGAATAGGGGAAGAGAAAAGGTATAGGGGATAAGAAGCATAAATGGTAGGTACAAAATGGACAGAGGGAGGTTAAGAATAGTATAGGAAATGGAGAAGCCGAAGAACTTATGTGTATGACCCAAGGACATGAACTAAGTCGGGGGAATGCTGGTGGGAGGGGAGTGAAAGGTGGAGGGGAATAAAGGGGAGAGAAAAATGAGACAATTCTATTTGCATAATCAATAAAATCTATTTTAAAAAATTAAAAATAAATGTTAAAGGGGAGTTCTGGTCAAGATGGAGGCTTAGGTAGATATGCCTCACCTCATTACACAATGATGAGAAGGAACACAAGTAACTTAAAAATGAAATCCATAAATTCCAGAAAATCACCCAGAAAAGCACCCAGAAAGTGTGGGAATTCTGTCAATGAAAGATTTAAAGAGGCTATATTGATCCAGGTGGTTAGGAAGGTAGGAGACAGGGGAGTTGGAACAGAGAGGACTTGGTGTGGCAATGAAGAGGCAGTGGTGGAGAGGTGGCAAGGTGGCCGTGGTGGGTGGAACAGGCAGCCCCACATTCACATGTGGTGGGTAAAAAACCGGGAGACCCCTTGTGAAAGAATGAGCCCAGCCCCCAGGCCAGACCATGTGGCCCAGGGCTCTGGCACTGGGAAAATAAAACCTCATAACTTCTAGCCGTAAACCCAGTGGGGATTGGAACAGCAGAAGGAACTGCTGGGACATGTACAAACTCACCCACCCTGGGAACCACAACCAGGACAGGAGCTGGAGGGGTGCCAGTTGCATACAGGAAGTGGGTGAAGTGACTGGAAATGAAGTGAGAGCCAGGCAGTCACCCAAAGTCAGCCAGCAGGAGCATTATCCACCTCTTTGACTCCTCCCCTATACACAGAGCCAAGGTTGCCCCACCCTGGTAAATACACAAGGCTTCCCCCCATACAACTTAAAAGGTGCCCTAAAATGGAATCAAAGCAGCTCCACCTAGTACACAGACACAGGGAGGCTGCTGAAATCAGGAGACAAAGAAATGTGACCCAAATGCAGGAGAAGAACAGAACCCCAGAAAAAGAATGAAGTGATGTGGAGACAGCCAACCTGTCACATAGTTCAACACATTGGTGGTCAGAATGCGCAAAGAAATCATTGAATGTGGTCAAAGCACAGGGAAGAAATGAAAGCTCTACTAAGGGAAATAAAGAAAAATCCACAGGAAACCAACAGCAAAGGTAAGGAAGCCAGGATTCAAATCAATGACTTGGAACATGAGGAAGAAATAGACATTCAACTGGAACAAAATGAAGAAAAAAGAATTCAAAAAATGAGGAGAATTTAAGAAGACTCTGGGACATCTCCAAAAGGGCCAACATCCTAATCACAGGGGTGCAGAAGGAGAAGAGGAAGAGCAAGAAATTGAACACTTGTTTGAAAAAATAATGAAAGAAAATTTCGCTAATTTGGCAAAGGAAATAGACATACAAGTCCAGGAAGAACAGAGAGTCCCAAAAAAGTTGGACCCAAAGAGGTCCACACCAAGACACATCATAAGTAAAATGCCAAAGGTTAAAAATAAAGGGCGAACTTAAAAGCAGCAAGAGAAAGGCAGAGAATTACCTGGAAAGGAATTCCCATAAGACTGTCAGTTGATTTCTCAAAAGAAACTTGTCAGGCAAGAAGAAACTAGCAAGAAGTATTCAAAGTGATGAAAAGCAAGGACCTACAACCAAGATTTCTCTCTCCAGCAAAGCTACCATTTAGAACGGGAGGACAGGTAAAGTGCTTCCCAGACAAGGTAAAGTTAGAGTTCATCATCACCAAGCCCTTATTATATGAAATTCTAAAGGGACTTATTTAAGAAAAAGAAGAAGATCAAAACTATGAACATTAAAATGACAACAAACTCACAAGTATCAATTGATTCTAAAAAAACAAAAAACAAACTAAGCAATCAGCTAGAACAGGAATAAAATCATAGATATGGAGGTCATTTGGATGGTTATCAGCTGGGAGGTGGAAGGGGGAGAATAGGGAAAATGTATAGGGATTTAAAAGTATAATTGGGTAGGTACAAAACAGATGAGGGGATGTTAAGAACAGTATAGGAAATGGAGAAGTCATAGAACTTATATCTATGACCCATGGACATGAACTAAGGGGGGATTGCTAGAGGGAAGGAGGGAACCTGGCAGAGTTGCACAAAGGGGGAAGAATTGAAACTACTGTGATAGCATAATTAATAAAATATACTTAAAAAAGAACTGTTAAAGGGAGTAATTTAGACAGAAGGAAAATTATACCAGACAGAAATACAGATCTACACTAAGGAATGAAATGCAAAGGACATGGTAACCACATGAGTAAATATGTGTTTGTCCTTTTTATTTAAGTCCAATTATAAGATGGATTGCTGAAGGGACTCCCAGTTCCAGCAAAAGCAAAGCAGCTCCTTTCCTCCTAGGTCCCCCATCTTACACCGTAGAAGTCCTGGAGATGACACAGGTAAGCATAGGAAGACTCCGGAAGGTGGAAAAAAGACAGTGGAATGCCTAGGAACCTCTGAACTCAAAGAATGACATGACAATGAGCCCTCTGGTTTTTCCTTACATCCCATATATTCCATATGGAACACTGCAGAAGCCTTCAATTTAGAATCTCTAACAGGGACAGATGAAAAACGATCCAAGAAAAGCCTATTTCCTCTAGCCAAAGGAGCAGGAAAAGGTTTGCCTAAACACAGAAAACTTTTTGGTAATATCTGCCCTACTTTGCCCGTACATCAATGGGAAAACTGCACCCCATTTCCTCAGGACCAGAGGAGCTGAACAGGAGGCTGATTTTCACACCACTTTTCTGCTTTATGGAACCAAGTGAGGATGTTTTGATCCCCCTGCCGTGTGGCATTAGCAGAGCTGACCAGGGAGTTAATCTTTCATCCCCCATATGGTGGAAGCAGATGGCAGTGTTCTGATTTTTCTGCTGGAGTAGTGTCAGTAGGGCTCAGTGGAAAGCTGGTTCTCTAAACCCCACTAGGCAGAAGCAGGTGGTGCTCCAAATCCTGTGCTGGCGTAGTATCAGAGGACTGAGTAGGAAGCTGATCTTGCAAAAGTGAGCAATGCTCTTTATTTCCCACAATGGTAGTGTCCATGGAGTCCAGTGCCAAGCTTGGCCCCTGGACCCCCACCAGATAGCACCGAGATTTAACAAGGCAGTGTGAGATCAGTCTGGTCTCTACCATGCTTTCTACAGCCCTCATGTCAGTGGAAGTCAGCAGGAAGCTAAACTCTACAACACCCAGCATCAATGAAAATGAAAGCAGATGTGTGAGTTGGGGATAGGCAACATTGAAGTTCCCCCTATCCCTGGTGTCAGTGGGGTAGTGTAAGATGAGACTGACACCACTGGTGTTCTCCCCCACTGCAGAACTGAGCCTCCACTCCATCCAGCACCAACAAGACGGAAGGAGGCCATATTATGTGGAGCTAATCAGTACTCTATTTACCTTCTCCTCCCCTTAGGATCTCTGTCTGTTACTAAACCCAGCCAGTGGGGGTCCCACCGCTCACTACCATATTGACAAAACCCTAGAGACAGATTTCAGTGGGAAGGAAAAGGAATCTTTTATTTAACAATCACACAATTTGAAATAATGGCAGGCTTCTGACTCAAATCCTGTTTCCTCAAAAACACCCAAAGAAAATCATCCTGCCGCCCTCTACCAGCTAGGAACCTCTCTCCAGCCCAAAGTACCGTCTTTTAGAAATGTAGATGGTTCAACTGGTTTCCAGTTGCTGTCTGCCTTCAGTCATTTTTCGAAGTCTGTGCGTCCAGACATCCTACTGGTAGTGCACTGTCCTCTTCCTCTGACCATGCTGCCCCCCAGTGGTCTGCTAAGCCCTGTCCTGCACATTAGTGCAGTGGGCCCAAGGCCCTGCACAGGCTGGAGGCATGGGTGGTGGGCGGCAGCCTCACCTTCCCGTGTCGGGGAGGGGCCGGGGCTTAACGTCAAGCCATGCTCCCTGAGCCTAGACCAATGGCCTGTGCCTCCTCCCTTCCCCTCTTACTGCCCTAGTGCCCACTGCCCTCCAGGCAGGCCCTGGAGTGCTCTGGAAGGGGCCCCAGAGATGTTCCCAGACCACTGGGTTCCCAAGTTCTAGGGCCCAGGAATGCCAGCCCCCAGCAGCCAGGAAGGAGGGGAGATCCAAAAAGACCATGTTTCTGTGCGCTCTCCTATTTGAAGGCTTCCCCCAGAATCCCCTGCGCAGCCAGTGTGCATCACCCTGGTTGAGAGGGCAAGGCACACTAGATCCCCGGCAGTCAGCCGCAGTGCAGTGGCCACTTATGTGCCATCGTGGTGCTCGCCAACCCCTCCCCCATTTCAGGCCAGGGGTTCCCCCACCGTAATGTGTCTTTGAACAAATTGGAGATAGCTGTCCCATAAAAAGAGAGCTGAACTCCTGACCCTGGACACTGTGACAGTTCACCTTGACGAAAAAAGCTGGAAAAAAAATCACCAGATATAGAGATGTGTCCAAATGAAAATGAAATTCAGCTATACAAGTTCCCAGGCATATAAAAAGTGTACTAGAAAAACAGGTTCCTGGTGTAGGTGGGCAGGACTAGCCAAAGGACACAACCACAACTGGCCCAGTGTGGGCAATCTTTTTATCCCCGTAGACCTGAGACCCTCCTCTGTGCATAGACACCAGAGTGGGTGAGGAGAGCAGGAAAGAGGAACCCCGCTGCAGCAAGCGGCCCATTCAGGGAACACTCATTGTCCTTAAAGGCCAGGGACAGTCCTACCCCACCCAGTGACACAGAGACACCCAGGGGTCCCCAGGACACATCTAGAAGCTTGATTGGAGGAAACCACTCTGCCTTCTCTGGCAGCACCAGCAGGGACCAGTCCGAGACCCTGTGACAGCAGATTAACAAAGACCACCAAACAGAACAGAAAAAAACTCTGAAAATTAAATTACCATAGAAGCAACAACCCACAAAAGTAGGACAAGACCACATGCCAAACTTAAACATGGTGACTACCAGCTAAAATAAAAAATTTAAAATGGGATCCAGAGTCTTCTAAAAACAATAGAAAAAATGTCCAGAATGTAGTAAAAAGTACCCATTATACCAAGAACTAAGATAATTACAACTCAAATGAGAAAAGACAGTCAAATGATGCCAACACTGAGATGAATCAGGTGCTGGGATTGCCTGACAAGTTTAAAGAGGCTCAACAATCATAAAAATACTCATAAAAGTGTTCAACAATCAATTGCAAATTATTTAGAGACAAATAAGCAAATATAAATCTCAGCAAAGAAGTGGAAGTTATAAAAATTTCCAAGTGGAAATTATGGAACTACATAATACAGTAACATATAATAAACCCGCTGAGTAAGGTCAATCGTAGAATGGAGATGACGGTAGTATCAGTGAACTTGAGGTCAGACAGAATTCTGCCAGTCTGAACAAGAGAGAAAATAGACTAAGAAAACAAACAAACAGAAGACAAGACAAGAAAGAAACAGAAAAGAGCCATAGCAACCTATGGGACAATAACCAAAGGTGCAACATGGTATCATGAGAGGTCCCCAAGGAAAGGAGAAAGAAAGTGAAAGACTGAAGAAGTAGTGACTGAAAACTTCCAAAATTTGATGAAAAATACAAATATACAGATTCAAAAAGCTAAGTAAACTCCAAATAGGATAAACCCAAAGAAATTCATGTCAAGGCACTTCATGGCTAAACATTTGAAAATCAAAGACCAAGAAAAAAAATCTTGAAAATAGCCTGAAAGAAATGATACCAAATCGATAGTGGATTTGATGAAGATTTCTTATCTGTAACCAAGGAGGCCGGGGAGAAAAGTGGCCCAACATTTTTTATGTGGGGCAGGAAAAGAGCCATCAACCACAAATTTCATATCTGATAAAACTATCCTTCAGAAATAAAGAGGAAATGAAAATATTTTCAGACAAATAAAATTTAAAAGAATTTGTTGCTAGAAGACCTGACTTTAAATAGACTACAGGAAGTTCTTCAAGAAAAAGGAAACCATAAAAGAAGGAATCCTGGAACATCAGGAGGGAAGGAGAAAAGATAAAAAATATTAATAGATGTAATAGATTATCCTTTTCCTCATGAGATTTATTCATCATATTTGATAATTGAAATAAAAACACTATCAGATACTAAGGACAATAATACTTAAAAGGGATGTAAATAGAAGGTAAAGGGACCTAAATAAGTTTCTGTATTTCTCTCAAAGTAGTAAAATATTGATTGCTAGTATACTTTTATAAATCACATGTGTATGTTGTCATATCCAGAGAAACCCTTACTAAAGCCATACAGAGAGATACACTCAAAAGCACTACAAATAAACCAAGATAGAATTATATTTAAAAGTTAAAATAACCTGAAGAAAGGCAAGAAATGAGAAACAGAGGGTCAGACCAATGAAAATAAATGGAAAATAGTAAAACAGTAGAAGTAAATGCTGACATCAATAGTTACTTTAAATGTAAAGGGTCTAATTATGTAATAAAAAACATATGTTGGTACAGCGGATAAAAGAACATGACTGAATTATACACTGCTTACAAGAAACTCACTTCAAGTACAATGACATAGGTAGGTTCAAGTAAAAGGATGGAAAAGACATAAATATTAAAAAGCTAGACTGGCTATGTTAATTACTGATACAGTAAATTTCAGAGCAAAGACAATTTACATCATAATAAAAGAATCAATCCACCAGGAAAATATGCATGCCCCAAACGTGTGTGCACAAACCCATACAGCCTTAAAAGATCTGAAGCAAAAACTGATTCAGTAAAAAAACAAATGGATAAATACAAAATTGTAGTTGGGGACTTCAACACTTCCCTCTCAGCAACTGGTAGACCTAGCAGACATAGAATTAGCAGGAACGGAGATCTGAGCAACACAAGCAACCATCAGGATCTAATTGACGTGGATATAATATTCCCCCCCCACAACAGAATACATGTTTTTCCAGTGCTCAAAAAGTGCTTATCAAGATAGGCCATAAAATGGGAAGTAAACAAACCTCAACTAATCTAAAAGACATGAAATCACACAGAGTTTGTTCTCTGACCACAGTGGAATCACACTAGAAAGAAATGATAGAAAAATGGCAGGAAAATATCTAACATGGAATTTAAGCAACACATTTCTAAATAACATAAGTCAAAGAGGAAGACTCAAAGGAAATAAAAAATACTTTAAATGAAAACAAAAACACTACATATCAGGCTATGTAGGATGAAACTAAAACAGTGTTGGGAGTAAAATTTATAGTACTAAATGCTCATGTTGGAAACAAAGAAAGGTATTCAATCAACAATCTGAGTTCCTGCTCCAAGAAATTAAAAGAAAAATAGAGGACACATGGAAGGAACTAAGGGGGAAGGGGGAGGCTGGGCGGGGGAGGTGGGGCTGGGGGGAGGGGGGAGGGGAGGGGAGAGGATGTAAATAACTGTAATTGAACAACAATAAACTAATTAAAAAAATAAAATTAAAAATAAAAAAGTAAAAATAAACACAAAGAAAGCAGAAGGAAGGACACAATAAAGAAAAGAGCATAAATCAATGGAATTGAAAATAGAACAAAATAGAGAAAGGCAATGAGATGAAAAAATATCTTTGGGGGAAAAAAAACTCAAGAGTTGATTAAAAATCTCTTGGAAGGCTGACAAAGGCAAAAATGCAATTTATAAAGCTCTTATATCAGAAATGAAATAGAAGACATCACAATAGATCTTGCAGTCATTAAAAAGATAATAAAGTAATATAATGGACAGCTTACACTCATAAATTTGACAACTTAGAAAAAAATAGATCACTTCCACAAAAACTACAAATTACTAAAAGCCAACCAAGATAAAATGGACAATGTGAATAAATTGAATTAATAATTTTAAAACTTCTGAAAATTCTCCATGGAGAATTTTATCAAACATTCAAAGAATAACTAATACAGTTTATTTCAACAAATGGAAGAGGAGGGATTACTTTCTAATTCCTGGGGTTATTCCTATTTGATGGGGAGCTTGACACCAAAAACAAATAGACAGTATTAAAAAAATCTACATACCAATATCCCTCATGAACAAAGATGCAAAAATCTTCAATAAAATATTAGTAATTTGAACTCAGCAATGTATTAAAAGAATTTTGCATTATGACCAAGGGGGATTTATTCCAGGTATACAAGGCTAGTTCAACATTAGAAAATCTAGCCCTGGCTGATATAGCTCAGTGGATAAAGCATGGGCTGCAAACCAAAGGGTCGCTGGTTCGATTCCCAGTTAGGGCACATGCCTTGGTTGCGGGCCAGGTCCCCAGTAGGGGTCATGTGAGAGTCAACCACATATTGATGTTTTCCTCCCTCTGTTTCTCCCTCCCTTCCCCTCTCTCTAAAAATCTTTTAAAAATAATAATAAATAGCTTTAAAAAGAAAAGAAAATCTATAATGTAATCCAGCATGTCAATAGGTAAAGAAGAGAAATCATATGGTCCTATCAATTGTGCAGAAAAGGCCTTGACCAAATTCAACACCCATTCATGTTAAAAACTCTCAGCAAAATAGGAATAAAGGGGAACGTTCTCAACTTACATCATCATAACACCTACAGCTAAAATCATATTTAATAATGAAAAATTAATTTCCTCCTAAGATCAAGAAAGAGACAAGGACATTCATTCTAACCACTCTCATTCAGCATGCTACCAGAAGCTTTACCCATGGCAACAAGGCAGAAAAAGAAGCCATACAAATTAGAAAGGAAGGAATAGAATTATCCTTCTTTGTAGGTACCATATTGTCCACATGGGAAACCACAAAAGATCTGCAAAAAAAAAACCTTCCAGAACTCTTAAGTTAGTTCAACAAGATCACTGGTTACAAGATCAATACATAAAATTTAATCATATTTTGATAAAATAAAAATGAACATGTAGAACTCAAAACTAAATAGTCACTGTCATTTATAGTCACTCAGAAGAAAATGAAATAGGTATACACTTAAAATATGTGTATACACTTAAAAATTATCTTTTTTCTTTTTAAATTTAATCTTTATTACAGTTTTTTCATTACCATTTAGTCCTTTTATACTCCTCTCCACCCAGCAATCACCACATTATTGTCCATAAAATGCAGTAGTTAGAAATCAAATAAATAAATAAATGGACAGACAACATATTCACAGAATGGATGACTCAGCATGCTAGAGATATCAGTTCCCCTTTATTTGATCTATACATTTAATAAAATTCCTATCAAAATCCCAGTAAGGTTTTTTTATAGACATAGTCAAGCTTATCCTAAAATTTTTATGGCAAGAAACGGGTCCTAGAAAAACTCAAACAATCTTGAAAAGGAATAAAGTGGAAATAAAGCTTACTCTGTAGCTGCATTAATCAAGGCAATATAGTTTTGGTGGAGGAATAGACTCATAGGCCAATGGCATAGAATGTAGAACTCAGAAATATACTCACACAATGTACCAAACTGATTTTTGACAGTGCAAAAACTAGAAGAAGGAGAGTCCTTTCAACAAATGGTTGGAGCAACTGGACACTCATAGGCAAAATAATGAACCTCAACCTACATCTCACTCATGCAGATATTAACTCAAAATGAAGCATTGACTTAAATGTAAAACATAAAACTATAAAACTTCTAGAAATAAATATAAAGAAAAAAATCTTGAGGACATCAGGCTAAGCAGAGAATTTTTACTCTTGACACCAAAAGCGTGATCTATGAAAGAAAGTATGACTTCACTCATATGTGGAATCTAATGAACAAAGTGAACTAACAAGCAAAATACAGACAGATTCATAGGTAGAGAGCAGGATGACAGCTAAGGGTGGTGGGTGAAGGGTAAGCGATGGAGGGATTGAGCAAAAAAGAAAAAGAACTCATGGACATGGACAACAGTGTGGTGATTGTGCAGGGGAGGAGAGTATAAGGGACCAAGTGGTAATGGTCCCCTTATACAATAAAATACAATACAATAAAGAAATACAATAAAAGAAATACAATAAAGAAATAAAAAAGAAAGTATTGATAAATTAGACCTCATCAAAGTTAAAACTTTTTATTCTGTGAAAGACCCTGTTAAGAGAATGAAAAGACAGTCTGTAGACTTGGAGAAAGTATCTTCAAACAACATCTCTGACAAAGGCCTAGTATCTAGAATATATTAAAAATTCTAAAAACTCAGCAATAAAAACCAAATCATCCAATCAGAACAGGCCAAATACATGCACTGACATTGCACTGAAAACTATATACAGATGGCAAATAAGCATATGAAAAGGTGTTCAACTCATTGGCCATTTAGGGGAATGCAAATTATATTGCCATGAAATACCAGTGCATGTCAATCAGAATGGCTAAATGAAAAATTTTGACAAAATTGAGTGCTGGCAAGGATGAGAAGAAATCAAATCATTAATACAGTTGTATGTACTTGTTGGTAGGGATGCAAAATGTCACAGCCCCTCTGGGAAAGTTTGACAATTGCCTTAAAAACTAATATTTGATTACTATATGATCCAATACTTGCTCTCTTCGACATATATTTCATAGAATAAAAACTTATATTTACATAAAAACCTGCACTTGAATGCAGATGATGACTTTATTTTTATTAGACAAGAACACAAAACAACCCAGAAGTCCTTCAACACGTGAATGGTTAAATCAACCATGACACACCCATATTCTACAATATTACTTAGTAATAAAAGGAATGAGTTATTGATACTTGCCACAACTTGGATGATTTTCTGGGCAATTATGCTGAGGGAAAAAGCTAGTCTTGAAAAGTTGTGTACCATATGATTCCATTTGTATAACATTTTTGAAATGACAGAACTTTGTAAATGGACACCAGATTAGTGGTTGCTAAGGTTTAGGAAGGGTGTGAGAAGGAGGGAGGAAGGCGCGTGTGGTTACAAAAAAGCAACATGAGGCCTTCTTGTGATGATGGAACTGTTCTGTCTTGACTGTGGTGGCAAATGGACAAGCCTACGTAGGTGAGAACATTGTATACAACTAAATATACACATATATACACACATAAATGAGGACAAGTAAAACTGGTGAAATCTGAATACGATTGGTGGATTTTATCCATTCCAATATCTTTGTTGTGATATTCTACTATTGATTTTCAAGATGTTCACCATTTTGGGTGAAGAGTATATGGGATCTCTCTGTATTATTTATTACAAATGCATGTGAATCTACAGTTATCTGAAAATAAAAATTTTAATTGAAAAAAGACAAGACAATTTACTGGTAATACAAAAAATAATAAATTTACATCAAAGGTTAAATGATCAATTGCTTAAAAGACACGTATTACCAACACTCTCTCAAGAATAGATAACCTGAGCAACTTTACATCTATTTAAAAAATTGATTTGTAATTAAAAGCCTTTTTTGAAAAGAAGACTCCAATACTGGATGACTTCAGTGCTGATTTGTATCAATATATTAAGGAAAAAATAATATCAATTCTACAGAAACTCTTTCAGAAAATTGAATGAAGAAAATACTTCCCAACTCATTCTATGAGGCTAACATTAGCCTGATACCAAAACATCAAAAATATATTATAAAAAATTTATAGGCTAATATATCTCATCAATACAGACACAAAAATTCTAAGCAAAATTTGGCAAATTGAAATCAAAATATATATTAAAAGTCTAATGTTTAAAGACTAAGTTGAGCTTACTCCAGAAATGCATGGTTGGTGTGATTAACCATATTAAAAACTTTAAAAACCAACTTTACAATCATCTCAATTTATACAGAAAAAGTTTTGACAAAATCCAACATGCATTTCTAATAAAAGCTATCAGTGACATATAAATAGAATGGATTTCCTCAATCTGATAAATGGTATCTGTGAAAAACCTACAGCTAACATTATACTTTAATGGTAAAAGATTGTATGCTTTTCCCTCAATAGCAGGAAAATGACAGGGATGTCTGCTTTCACCATACTTCTTCAACAGTGTAATGGAGGTTCTAGTCAGTGCAATAAAACAAGGTCAGGGATGTACTGGGGAAAGCGTACAGATTGGAAAAAAATGAAGTGAAACTGTATTTTCATTCAACATAGTTATCTATGCAGAAAGTTCGACAGAATATACAAAAAAGCTACTAGAACTAGAAAGTTAATTTAGCAAGAATGTAGGATGCAAACTTAATATACAAAAATGAATTTTGTTTCTAGCTATTAACAAAAGACAATAAAAATAAACAAAAATTATTTACACTAGCATCAAAAAAATTAAATATATAAGGAAAATCTACCAAAATATGTGAAAGACTAAATACTGAAAACTAAAAACATTACTGAGAGAGATGTTTTGTTCATGCCGGAAGACATGACAATATTAAGATGTCCATTCCCTTTCAATTGGTCTATAGACTCATTGCAATACCAATCAAAATCCCAACAGGTTTTTTGTAAAAATTGACAAACCAATTCTATGGAAATGAAAAGGATTTAGAATATCCAAACAACTTAGAAAAAAAAAAACAAAGTCGGTAACTAATACTACCTGATTTCAAGACTTCTAATAAAGCTATAGTAATCAAAACAGTGTTGTATTAATGTTAAGATTGATCAATGGAACATAATAGAGAAACCACATATAGACAAACACTCATATGAACAATGGATTTTCAAAAAAGATGCAAAGACAATTCAGTGAAGAAAGAATAGTTATATTTTTTCCCTCAGAAAATGGTGTAGGAACTTCCAGTCAAGATGGTGGCATAGGTAAACATGGCTTGACCCCTCACACAACCACATCAAACTTAAAACTAAACTATAGAACAACCATCATTCAGAACCATCAGAAATTGAGCTGAATGGAAATCCTGAAACTATGGAATTAAAGAATAAATCACACAGAGACTGATACGAAACAAGCTGGTCCCACACCCACATGTGACAGATAAAAATCAGGGGGATATGTTAGGAGCGAGGGGTCCCAGCCCCACACTGGGCCTTCCAGCCCAGGCTTCCAGTGCCAGGAATATAAGTCACCATAAATTCTGGCTGTAAAAACCAGTGGGGATTGAGGCTTTGGAAGACATAAACTGCTGGACTCCTTGGCAGATCCTCTTAAAGGACATGAACAGAGATACTCAGACTCACTCCCTCTGAGCACAAGGGCAAGGGCAGCAGACTGAAAGGCACCAGAGACATACGGGGAGGAACTGAAGTGTTTGACATCAGAAAAAGAGCTGGAAAGCAGCTTTTTCCCTGACAGAATAGCTGGCAGAGGTCTTGTTCCTTTTCTGAGCCTTCCCCTCACAGAGTCATAGAGCCAGCAGGCAGACATCATATCTGAGATTCCATCAACCTGGCTCACACTGATTGCCCCAACCTGGTGATTCCCTCAGGCCCTGCCCCACTCAACTTTCAGGTCCAAGCAATTTCCAGTGGCTTTTCTATAGAATAGCTTGTCTCGGCCCATGCTTCAGATTTTCCTAAATTCTATCAAACAAGCAGCATCTGGCTTCAGTGAGCCCGTACCTTTCACTAAGTTGCCCCAGGCCTGGTACTAGCAGCAAAGGGCCTTGGTTCATGGCTTGGCCTTGCCTGGGCATCTCCAGGCCCGACACAAGTAGCAGGCATCTGCAGATCACTTTATAGCTTATGCTGTGTGACACTGGACAGAACATAGGCAGTGGCTGATCTTGGATATGTCAAGAGCAATCAAGGCTCAACTAAACAAGAGGGTGTACACAGCCCACATGATGGGCACACCTTGAGTACCCAGCTTGGGTAATAGAGGAGATGGTACCGTTGGCTGACCCAACAGGACACCTACTACATATATTATGCCATTCAACCAATACTGGGAGATATAGCAGCTCTACCTAATACTTAGAAACAAACAGGGAGGCTGCCAAAATGAGGAGACAAAGAAACATGGCCCAAATGAAAGAACAGAACAAGTCTCCAAAAAAGGAACTAAAAATGGAGACAAGCAATCTAATAGATGTAGAGTTCAAAACAGTGGTTATAACGATGCTCAATGAACTTAATGAGAACTTCGACAGCATAAAAGAGATCCAGTCAGAAACAAAGGATACACTAACTGAAATAAAAAACAGTTTACAGGGAATCAACATTAGAATGGATGAAGCCAAGAATCAAAGCAGCATTTTGGAATATAGGAAGCAAAAAACACCCAATCAGAACAACAACAACAAAAATTCCAAAAAAAGGAGGATAGTGTTAGGAGCCTCTGAAACAACTTTAAGTGTACCAACATTTGCATCATGAGGGTGCCAGAGGAGAAGAGAGAGAGAGGAGGAAATTGAGAACCTATTTGAAAAAATAATGACAGTAAACTTTCCTAATTCGGTGAAGGACGTAGACATACAAGTCCAGGAAGAGAGTCCCAAACAAGATGAATCCAAAGAGGCCCACACCAAGACACACCACAATTAAAATGCCAAACGTTAAAGGTAAAGAGAGAATCTTAAAAGCAGCAAGAGAAAAGTAGTTAGTTACCTACAAGAGAGCTCCCATAAGACTGTCAGCTGATTTCTCAAAAGAAACTTTGCAGGCCACAAGGGATTGGCAAGAAATTTTCAAAGTGATGAAAAGCTAGGGCCTACAACCAAGATTACTCTACCCAGCAAAGCCATCACTTAGAATTGAACAGATAAAGAGCTTCCCAGACAAGAAAAGGCTAAAGGAGTCTATCACCACCAAACCAGTATTATATGAAATTTTAAAGGGTCTTCTTTAAGGAGAAGATCAAAAATATAAACAATATAATGACAATGTATACATATCTATCAACAATTGAATCTAAAAATACCAAAAATAAATGAATAAGCAGAACAGAAACAGATCATAGGTACAGAGAACATTGTGATGGCTGCCGCATTGGAGGGGGGTCAGGGCAGTGGGTGAAAAAGATGAGGGGATTAAGAAGTACAAATTGGTAGTTACAGAATAGTCATGGGAATGTAAAGTACAGCACAGGAAATAGACTAGCCAAAGAACATATATGCATGACCCAAGGTGTGGGCGTTGCCTGAGGGAATGAGGGATGTCCTGGGTGGAGGGACCAAAGGGGAGAAAATTGGGATAACTGTAATAGCATAAACAATAAAATATAATTTAAAGGAAAGAAAGAAATGGTGTAGGAAAAGTTGGATATCCATATGCAAAAGATGAACTTTGATCCATACCTCACACCTTATTCAAAAATTAACTGCAAAGGGTTCATGTACCTAAATGTAAAGCCTATGTTTTTCTCCTTCTAGAGGAAAACATATAAAAAAGCCTTTGTCAGATTATATTAGACAAGAAATATTTTAATGGGATTTGAAAAGCATGATTCATATAAGAACAAATTGGTAAATTGGCCTTAACAAAATTAAAAACTTCTGTTTAAAAGACAATGCTAAGATCATGAAAAGACAAATTGGGAGAGATCTAAGATGGCAACAGAATAGCAGGCAGCTCCGTGCATCTGTTCTCAGACACAGACTGGGTCTGAAGTCAGAACACAGAGTGGAGAGCGAGTGAAAGCACCTGTGAGTGAGAGCGTATGCTGGCAAGAGCGTGGGGAGTGCGCAGCAGTACACGGGGACCACCCGCCTGCAGGGCGCCTGTGGGCCGGGGCTTTCTCAGCGGACCACCGCTGCTGCCCAGCCTGGCACTGCTGGCTGCACAGAGTTGGGGGGACTGTAGGTTGGCTCAGACCTACAGACCCCACGAGCTACTGGGGTGGCAAGAAGATGCCTGAGGGGTGTGGGCTTCAGAAACAGCACAACAGGAACAGGAAGGCCTGAGGCAGAAGACCCCTGAAGGGAGCAGGGACAGCATGCCACCATCACCTTGTGTTAGAGCAGAGCTGAGGGGATCTTCCTAATGCCATCAGGGAAAGATTCATAGAGAAACTTTATCTAAAATTGTCAGAGGCCCTGTAAGGAGGTGGCCAGAACTGACTGTGAGAGACTGTGTAATTTGGGGGGAGAGGGAGAACAGGGCCCCCAGGGACCCTTGCTACAGTGTGGGGGCCATAGAGAACCTCTTTTAAAAGGGGAAGTTGAGAGGTACCCAAGGCTTGGCAGGGACCCGGACTCACAGACCGGTACATGCGGGTGGGATGCAGCATCATTGCTAACCAAAACTCAGAGGCAGAGAAAATACTCTTAGCATTCCTTCTTCCTTTATACTCTCAAAATAACTTCTCTTTCCTCTAGACATCCTTTAAGCTCTTCTTTCTTTCCTTTTGGCCCCTTATTCCCATTCCACCTATATATTTCTTAGCTCATTGGTTGTTATTTCTGTGGTGCAGCTTTGACTGCAATTAGGTCCATATTATTTTATACATATATCCATATTATTTCTGTAGTGCAGCTTTTACTGCAATTAGGTCCATATTTTATACATATTATTGTATTATTTTATACATGTATATGTATGTGTATACATATATGTGGTGGTGATGGTTGTCTATTTTCATCTCACTAGATATATACAAATATATATATTTTTTTAATTTTGGTTTTAATCTAATACTACATGCGTTCCTCTCTTATTCCATTCCACCTTCCCTCCTCCAATTTTTAGTTACAAAGTAAATTTTATTTTCTTTCCCACTTTGCCTTGTCTCTATTCCCTACTCTTATTATTGTTCCTCCCTCTACCCTCAAAAACTCTTTTTGTTCCATTAGTCATTTCATATTCATTTTCCTCTATTATAATAGCCTTCATCTCTTAACACCTTTATTAATATTGGCGCATTGGCTGTTGATAATGTAAGTGTGGGTGGGGGTTATCGTTGTGGGAGTGGGTCTGTTTCCTGGGCTGTTTGGTTCGTGTTCTGGTAGCACCTATAGTATTGCACAGTATACATGGTGCGAAGGGTGGAGTGACTCTCAAGTCAGTCATCCAGAGGGAAGATCCCATCAAAGAACAATCCAGCAACAACCCAAACTCTACTGCAACCAGAGAGCCCACATAAAAGACATAAAGGGCAGTGTGAGAGCGTCAAGCCCAGGTGATTGAGGAGACTGCACCACAGAGTCTCCCACAGGTCTCCTATCAAAGAAGATCACACCACGAAGGCAGGAAGTCAAAGCGGATAAATCTGCCCTGGCTGGTGTGGCTCAGTGGATTGAGAGCTGGCCTAAGAACCAAAGGGTTGCTGGTTCGATTCCCAGTCAGGGCACATGCCTGGGTTGCAGGCCAGGTCCCCAGTAAGGGCCATGTGAGGGGCAACCACACAGTGATGTTTCTCTCCCTCTGTTTCTCCCTCCCTTCTCCTCTCTCTAAAAATAAATAAATAAAACCTTAAAAAAAAAGAAAGAAGGAACTCCTACCCTTCACGACAGCATAGATGGAACTGGAGAGCATTATACTAAGTGAAAAAGCCAGGCAGTGAAAGACAAATACCATATGAGCTCACCTATAAGTGGAACTAATGAACAAAACAAACAAAAGAGAAAAACAGAACTAGAGATGTGGAAATAAAGAATAAATTGACAGTGACCAGAGGGGAGGTGGGAGAGGAATAACAGGGGAAAGAAGGGGGAGGGTTAAATCAACGAACATGTATAAAGGACCCAAGGACCAGGACAGCAGGGTGGGGACTGACGGTGGGAACAGGGGGTAGGGGTGTGGACAGGGCAGGGGAGAGCAATGGAGGGGGCGGGTTAGGACAACTGTCATTGAAAAGCAATTTTAAAAAAGACAAATTGTAAACTGTAAGATATTCTCTTCAAATTGTATATCTAATAAAGGACTTCCATCCAAAATATATAAATATCTCTAAAAACTCAATGATAAGGAAACTCAAAAAAAAGACAAAATATCTGAACAGATATTTCACCAAAGAAGATATATGCATGGCAAATAAGAACATGAAAAATGCTTGTTAACGTTATTAATCATTAGGGAAAATACAAACGAAAACCACAATGAGACGCCATTGCCCAGCTGTGAGAATGGGCAGGATTAAAATGACTGAGCACACCAAGCGTTTGCAAGAATGCGGGGGAACTAGGACACTCATACCTTACTGTGGAAATATATACTAGTGCAGTGATTCCGGAAAAGAGTTTAGTAGTTTCTTTAAAAGTTTCACATCGCCAGTCATATGATCCAACCATTCCACTCCTAGATAATTTCTCCCCAAAAATGAAAGCAAGTGTCTATACAAAGCCTTGTACACAGTGTTCATATAATAGCCCAAACCTTGAAACAATTCAAATGTCCAAATACAGGTGATTAAATGTTGGTATTCGATATACAATATAACACTACTGAGCAATAAAAATGAATGAATTCTTTATTGATTCATGCTACGTGAGTGAATCTCAAAATAATTATATGAGTGAAAGAAACTAGCAAAAAAGAATATGTACTTTATGATCCCACTGATATAAAATTCTAGAAAATTAAACTAATGTATAGTGACAGAAAGCAGATGAGTAGTTGCTTGGGATGGAGGGAGAGGGGCTTTGTGGTGAGGGAGAACAGATTTACAATGCAGCATGAGGAAACTTTGGGGGATGATGCATATGTTTATTGTCTTGATTGCAATGATGATTTAACAAGTGTGAATATCAAAACTATTCAAATGGTACACTTTCCATGCATTCCACTGATTGTATATAAATTATACCTCACTAAAGTTGTTTAAAAATGGAATAATGTAAGAACTGCATGAAATTCTTTGGATTCTTCTTTTCCTGATACACTTGGTTTTGTGTTAGAAATGTTGCAGCGTGGCCCTGACCGGCGTAGCTCAGTTGGTTGGGCGTCATCCCACAAAGTGAAAGGTGGCCAGATCTTTCTCAGTCAGGGCACATTTCTGGGTTGCAGGCCTATTCCCCAGTTGGGGCGCATACAAGAGGCAACCAATTGATGTTTCTCTCTCATATAAATGTGTCTCTCTCTCTTTTTTTTTCTTCTCCCTTCTCTCTCTGAAATAAATAAATAAAATCTTTTAAAAAGTAAATATTTGCGGTGCGAACTCATATACAATCTCATAGTGTATTCACATCTCATTTTGACAGAATGAAGATCTCACTCTTTTAATTAAGGAAATGGAACAAGGGCGCAGTGATCTGGAGAAGATGCAAAACCTTTATTCTGAGTCCTTGATCATGGACTGGTGGTACAACGGCGAAAAGGAAGGAGACAAGTGAGCATGCCGAACGACCAGTCCCTTCACCGCGGTCCTCCCGATGCTCTCTGCTCCTCTCCTTGATGCTTTTTCCTTCTGCAATGCTTTGTGATATTTCTTTGAAAAAGAATCACATAGTATGATTACTTTAGGATTTTAAGTAAAGAAAATTTATAATCTAATAATTTAATAACAATTGGCTTAAGGAGGCCGCATGTCCACCTTGATAAGTAAGTTCTGAATTCCTTGCATGGTGCCTAAAACCGGTGCTGGTTTTTATCTGTCCCCAGTGTAAACACGCTCCAGCCCCAGCAGTGACAGAGCAGAGCAGGGGTATGTGCAGTGACGGAGACCTGACTCAGGGCCCAGGAGGCCCAAGGTCCAGATTTCACTCTGGATGTTGGCAAATTCATACCTTCTCTCCAGTCCTATCCGTTGCTGTGGGTCTCAGTTTCCCTGCCTTTGAAATGGTGGATGTAGTGTAGGATTTGGAATAGATGATTTCTTGATTCTTTTCCTGCTCTACATTCTGATACTTTTCTAATTAGTAGTTTTTAAACAAAAAAATCAAGACCACCCCAGCATTCGGAAAGTGTCAAATCTTACTAAAATGATTTAGCATTGTACAGATATTGAAGTATCATAGCCTCATATAAATACTTTATCAGGAGGATTTTTTAAATTTAAAAGTATAATAGCAAAGTCCTCTATCAAAATTCACTATCCACTATCACCCTCTTAGTAAAATAAGATTAACACGGGCTGGGAGCAGGATGTGAGTATAGAATCAGTATAGCAAGATAAATGCTATTCCAGGGATCTTTTAAAATGAGATTTTTACAGCATTATTTTTTAAGTATTTGTTTGGGAAAGCTCAGGTACATCTTCTAAATTGAGAAAAATTGAACAAATAAATTAAGAATCAAGTAAATTGGCAGCACTTCAGTGTAAATCACCATCTCTGTGCTTTCGGTCAACACCTCAACTGTCCTTGTCCCCTGGTTTAATTACACTGAAATCTTAGGAAGTTGGCTTGGTCATTTGACTGTACTTGCAATTGATTAAGTAGTGGATGCATTCTAGTTTTTTTACATTTCTTTGTTTAGGGGTTAGAAGGATAGGTTCCAGAGTCAAGTGGACAAATGTTTTAATCCAGGCTTCCTACCACTGCATGTTACTTAACCTCGCTGAGCCTCAGTTTCCTCATCTATAACATGGGAAAAATGGTAGTCACAGAATTGTTGGGTGGATTATGTGAGGTCCTGCCTGGCACATAATAAGATCTCTGAATTAATATAAAGGAAAGAGTAAGCACCATGCCTCATTCTACAGATATCATGCTTCTATACTTCCTTATAACATAACAGTATTAGGAAAGGTTATTCACCAATTTAGCTCCAGTTGAAAACAAATTGCCTTGTTCTAGTTTTCTACCAGCTGAAAAAATATCCCCCCAAAATCCTCTGCCTTCCTTCTTTTTTCAAATACTTATTGAGTACAAATCAGAAGCCAGGAGAACTGGGAAGCCCACGTAAATGTAAGCCCGGTCCCTTCTGTCACATCACCTAGTGTGGCGGGGGACACACAGAGGGTGATTGACATTGGGTGGGTGCTCTGTGGAAGTAGGCACAGGGATGCGGAGGGTGGGAGTGAAGGAGGGAGGTCATGCCTATTCATCGTTGGAGCAGGAGATTGTTCTGGAAACTTTCTGTGTCCACTGGGTTTAGAGCTCCGGAGAAGGTATGTCTGGGAAAATACTGGGGAATTTCTGAGATCCCTCCTGGTCCTAGAGCTTCACTAGAATGTTTTGCTGTGATCTGGTGTTGGCACAGGGGGTCCAAGGCAGGGGTCTCCCTCTTCTGGCTTTTATAAGAGTTGGTTGTCCAACCCTTTGGTTGGAGAAATGGGTTTCTGTGACATGTTCTGGTTTATAACCAGCTCTTCTCATATTAATCCTCACATCGGCCCCATGTGGTCACAGCGTAGCTAAAATTTCCCAGTTGATAGATGAAGAAAATGATTAAGTTTAGAGAGTACTGAGCAAGTTCACTGACTCACACAGCCAGGAAAGACTAGAGCTGTGACGGGAGCCATATGTAATGACCCCAGATCTGTGTCCCTGTCCACTCTCCTGCGTGGGGCAGGGATCAAGGGCTATTCTTACACATCACCTAAATGAGGCGGGTGGCTCACTTCTTTAAGTTTGCAGTTTCAGTATGACTATTGATCCAACCCTGCCCTCTTAATGGAAATTTTATGTTTCCCCCTTTCTTTTAATTTTTGTTCTTTCTTTTTTGTCTACTTTTTTTTTTTATCTAACTCAAAACAGGCATCAAAAAGAAATCTGTTCCTTGGTTTCAACCCCAGAAAAACGTGCAGATCCTCACTCTGATGTTGAAGCAACACAGGAGTCCTCCCTAAAAATGTCAAAAGTACCAGGGGACCTTCCAAATCAAAAGATTCAGAAAAAGAAAGTTCTCCACGCAGGTATCAGTGAACAAATGGTTTGAATCTCATTACTGGTTTTCCTTCAATGCAAGAAAGTAGAATAAATCTAAACCCATGCAATGTTATAAAAGAAACAAACCTGTGTTTTTTCCATTGAAATTTTTATTGAGATTATTGTACATTCACATGCAGTCGAAAGAAATAATACAGAGAAATCCTGTATGCCAACCCTTCACCCAGTTCCCCCAATGGTGACACCTTCAAAATGTAATAGTACAATATTGCAACCAGGATATTGACATTGATACAATGCAGATTTTATTCAGCTTGCTCAGTTTTACTTGTGTTCATTTGTGTGTGTGTGTGTAGTTCTGTATGATTTTGTCACGTGAGTCGTTTCGTGTTTTCACCACCACTGTCAAGAAACAGAACAGTTCCATCCCCACAAGGACGCCTGGTGTTGCTCTTGTGCAGCCGCACCTACCTTTCCTAAGCCTGGGGAACCGCTAAAGTCTCCATTTCCAAAAAGTTGTCATTTCAGAAACGTTATATAAGCAGAGTCATGTAGTATATAACCTTTAGGAATTGGCTTTTTTCATTCAGTCCATTTTCCCGGAGATTCGTCACAGTTTTTGCATGTATCAATACTTCGTTCCTTTTCATTGCTGTGTGGTGTTCCATGATATGGACATATCAGAGTTGGTTTAATCATCCATCTGTTGAAAGGTATTTGGGTTGTTTCCCACTTGGGGATATCACAAATAAAGCAGTTATGAACATTCTTGTACAAGGTTTATATGAAGATACATTTCATTTCTTCGAGGTAAATGCCCAGGAGTGCAGTGGCTGGGTCATGTGGTAACTATTTCTCAGAGGGGATGTGCCATTTTACATTATCAGCAGCAGCGCAGGAGTGATCCGGTTTCTCCGCTTTCTCGCCGGCAGTGGTGTTGTCACTTATCCCTAGGTGCGTGATACCTCACGGTGGTTTCCACTTGCATCCCCCCCATGGCTAATGATGTTGAACACATTTTCGTGTGCTTGTTTGCAATCTTTAGCTCCTCTTTAGTCTGTGCACATGCTTTGTCCATTTTCTGCATAGAACAGTGGTCTGTGCTCTCCTATTCCTGGAAAAATTGGAGTAGTTCTTTTTTGAATTTTTGATAAAAGTATCATGGAGCCATTTAGGCCTTGAGATTTCTTTTCCAGGATTTTTTTTCATTAAGAATTCAGTTTTTAAAAGAGGTTTTAGAGCTATTAATATTGTCTATTTCATTTTAGTTGAGTTTTGGCAGCTAGTGGCTTTAGAGGAAGTGATCCTTTTTTCTAAGTTGTCAAAGTTATTTATTGCATTCCTTTATTACCTTTTTAATAGCTGCAAGAGCTATAGTAATGCCCCCGATTTTATTCCTGATACCAGTGTTTATGTCTGTCTTCTCTCTCTCTCTCCATCCCTCTCTCTTTTTTAACTTTTTCAGTCTTGCTAGAGGTTTTATCAGATTTATCGCCTCTACAACAAACAGCTTTTTGTCTCATTGATTTTCTCTAATGTTTTACTATATTCAATTTCATTGATTTCTGTTCTTTATTGTTTCCTCCATTTTGCCTCCTTTAGTTTCTTTTGCTCTTTGTTTCCTATTTTCTTGAGTTAGGATTCTATTACTGATATCAGATCTTTCTTCATTTCCAGCGTAAGCAGTCAGTGCTATCAGTTTCCCTCCCTGTACTGTTTTAGTTGCATCTCACATATTTTGATTTGTTATGGTTTTGTTTTCATTTATTTCTAAGTATGCTTACTTCCTTCAAAGTCTTCCTCTATGGATTATTGATAAATGTATTGCTTAAGTTCCAAGTGTTTAGAGATTTTTCCTATAGTCATTCTTTTATTGATTTCTATTTTGATTCCACTATGGTCAGAGAACATATTATATAGGATTTTAATTATTTTAAATTAGTTGAGGTTTGTTTTAATGCCTAATATATAATCTATATTGATAAATGTTTCACAGGCACTGGGGAAAATGTGTGTTCTGCTCTTCTTAAGGGGAGTGTTTGTCGGTTCGGTTCTGGTGGCTGGTGGTGTTGTTCGGATTGTCTCTGTGCTTGCTGATTTTGTGTCCCCGTTGGTGAGAGGGAGGCTGGGAGGTCTTGGAGTACATTTGTTCATTTGTTTATTTCTCCTTTCAGCTCTCTCAGTTTTAGCTTCATATATTTTAAGGCTGTATTGATTTGTTTGTACCCACTTAGGATCTATATATCTTCCTGGTGGATCGATCCCTTATTAAGTAAATTCTTTCTGCAGTGAAGTCTACATTGTCAAGTATTAATATAGCCACTCTAGCTTTTTATTAATATTTGCATGGTGTAACTTTTCTTCCATCTTTTTTGTTCAATCTACCTATGTTGTACTTGAAGTATAAATGTCTTGTATGTTGCATATAGTTTGATTCTGTTCTTTTATCCACTCTGCCAATGTGTTTTTATTACTGTAATTAGACTATTAAAATTTAAATTATTATGTTAGCACTTGGTATTGTTATTTTATTATTTTTTATTTGTTTTCATTGGCCTGGTTTCTCTGTTTCTCTTTTCTTGCTTTCCTCAGGTTATTTGATTTTTTTAAAACAACTCCATTTTGGTTTACTAGTAGTGTGTGCCTGTGTGTGGTATCTTTAAAAAAATTGTAACAATAAATCAGTTTAGTGAATTATTAGTCAAAGCCTCTCTACTAGTTACTTTTCTGGCTATCAGTTTGATAGGTAATTACCTACATTTATTCCCATTGTATTTCTGTTGTAACGTTTTTTTAAAAGTATATTTTATTGATTATACTATTACAGTTGTCCCAATTTTTCCTCCTTTGGTCCCTTCCACCTGGTGCCCCTATTCCCTCCAGCAATCCCCCTCTCAGTTCATTTCCATGGGTCATGCATATAAGTTCTTTGGCTACTCCATTGCTTATACTGTTCTTAACATCCCCCCTGTCTACTCTGTACCTACAAATTTGTAATTCCTAATCCCCCCACTTTTTCCCTCATTCTCCCTCTTTCCCTTCCCAGATGATAACCCTCCAAATGATTTCCATATTTATGATTCTGTTTCTGTTCTGCTTGTTTTCTTAGTTTGCTTTTTAGATTCAATTGTTGACAGTTGTGAAATTATTGCCATTTTAATACTCATAGTTTTGATCTTCTTTTTCTTAAATGAGTCCCTTTAATGTTTCCTATAATAATGACTTCATGACAAACTCCTTTAGCTTTACCTTGTCCAGGAAGCACTTTATCTGCCCTTCAATCCTAAATGTTAGCTTTTCTAGATAGAGTGATCTAGGGTAGAGTACTTCTTTGCTTTTCATCTCTTTGAATACTTTTTGCCAGTCCCTTCTGGCCTGCACAGTTTCTTTTGAGAAATCAACTGACAGTCTTATGGGAAGGCCTCTGTAGGTAACACTCTGCTTTTCTCCTGCTGCTTTTAAGATTCTCTCTTATCTTTAAGCTTTGGCATTTTAATTATAATGTGTCTTGGTGTGGGTCTCTTTGGGCCCAACATGTTTGGGACTGTCTGTGCTTCCTGGACTTGTATGTTATTTCCTTCACCAAATTAGGGAAGATTTCTTTCATTATGTTTCCAAATAAATTTTCAGTTTCTTGCTCTTTCTCTTCTCTTTCCAGCACACCCATGATTTGAATGTTGATACACTTGAATTTGTCCCAGAGGCTCCTTAGCCTATCCTTGTTTTTTTGGACTTTTTTTTCTTCTTGCTGTTTTGGTTGAATGTCTTTTTTTTCTTCCTTATATTCCAAATCATTGATTTGATTCTCAGTTTCACCTACTCCACTGTTGACTCCCTGTAAATTTTTCCTTATTTTACTTAGTGTAATGTTCATTTCTGCCTGGATCTTTTTTATGCTCTTGAAGTACCCACTGAGTTCCTTGAGCATCCTAATAGCCAGTGTTTTGAACTTTGCATCTGATAGATTGCTTATCTCCATTTTGTTTAGTTCTTTTTCTGTTCTTTCATTTGGACCATATTTCTTTTTCTCCTCATTTTGGCAGCCCCCTATGCTTATTTCTATGAATTAGACAGAGCTGTGTTGACTCCCTGTCTTAATAGAGTGGCCTATTGTAGAAAAACACACTGGTAAATCTGATAGGGTAGAGCCTTAGGTAATCAGTGGCTGGGCAACCCATGTGAGCCAGGTTGATGGAGTCTCAGATATGTGTTGCTGCTCTGTGTCTTCTGGCGGGGAGAGCTCAGAAGGGGATAATGGCCAGTGCCTGGCCTCTAAAATTTTGTCTAGAAGGAAGCTGTCCCTGGCACTTGTCCTGATGACAGACACTTCAGTTTCTCGCTGTATGCCATTGGTACCCTTCCAGCTGCTGCCCTGGAGCTGGAGCCCAGAGGGAGTGAGTTTGCATAATTTCTAAGTTCATTGTGGACCCATTAAGAGGAGATGCCTGAGAATCCTGCAGTTTCTTCTACCTCCCCAACCCCCACTGATTTTTACAGCCAGAGGTTATGAGAGCTTATTATCTTTCTAGCACTGGTACCCTGGGCTGGGTGGTCTGGTGTGGGGCTGGGATCCCTCACTCCTGAGGTACTCCTCCCGACATTTATCCACTACATGTGGGTGTGGGACCACCCCTTACGTGTCTCTGCATCTCTGAGTGTCTTCGCGTCTCCACCCTTGCTACCCATCTGGATGAATATGACTTCTTTAATTCTTTGGTTGTTGTACTTCCATACAGCTCAATTTTCTGATAATTCTGGGTTTTACTTATTTTGTTGTTTAGTTGTAATTTTTGCTGTGGTTGTGTTTGGAAGCAAGCCATGTTTACCTATGCCTCCATCTTGACCAGAAGTCCCTGGGCAAAGCAGCTGCTCCCACTGGTGGCTGACCAGGAACATACCCCTCACCCTATTTTTTTAATTAGAGTTTGCATTCAGGTATTAGTTTCAGGTGTATAGAACAATGGATAGATATTCATTCATATAGGTTACAAAGTGTTCCTTCCTATATTCAAGTGTCCACCTAGCACTGTAGATAGTTATAACAATATTGTTAACTACATTCCCTATGCTTTACCTTATATCCCCATGCCTATTTTGTAACTACCAATTAGTACTTCTATTTTTTTAAGATTTTATTTACTTATTTTTAGAGAGAGGGGAAGGGAGGGAGAAAGAGAGGGAGAGAAACAGCAATGTATGGTTGCCTCTCACATGGCCCTCACTGGGGACCTGGCCTGCAACCCAGGCATGTGCCCTGACTGAGAATTGAACCGGGACCCTTTGGTTCCCAGCCTGCACTCAATCCACTGAGCTACACCAGCCAGGGCTACCAATTAGTACTTCTTAACCCCATCACCTTATTTACCCTGCCTCCCCAAAGAGTAATGCACCCCTCCTTGTTGGCCTCCATCAGTTCGTTCTCTGTGTCTCTAAGTCTGTTTCAATTTTGTCCTTTAGATTCCACATATAGGTGATATCATATGGTATTTATCTTTCTCTGTCTTATTTCACTTAAAATAATACTTTCTAGGTCCATCTGGGCTTTCACAAATGCTAAGATTTTATTCTTTTTCAGGGCCAAGTAATATTCCATTGTGTATATGTACCACAACATTTTTATCCACTTATCCATAGATGGGCACTTGTTTCTGAGTTTATTTTTGAGTCGCTTTTGTAATGGTTTCTTTAGATATGACAGATATGAATGTGGCTTATAAAAGTGTACTAGCATCAACATTTTAGCACTTTGTGTGGAATATGGAGATCTTACTTCAATTTAGATATCTTTACCTTCTCCAGTTTTAAATCATTGTTTTGAATATCAGGTGGGTTTATAATTTTAATTTAAATCATCAAGTATGGTTTATAAATCTCAAGAGGAAAGCATAGTCTATTTTATATACCATATTTTTTTCTCTTTTGTTTTTTCTTCCTTCCTGATTCTGTAAAATATCTTCTTTTTTAATTTCCTTCCTGTTTAAAGACCTTCCTGTATTCAGTCTGTAAAGATAGGTCTGCTAGCCACAAATTATTTTGCTTTTTCTTAGTCTAGAAATTTTTGTTTTCTTCATTTCTGAAGGACAACTTGCCATATTCAGAATTTGCAGTTGATAGTTCTTTTCTTTCTGTAGTTAAGAAATAGTGTATCTCTTCCTCTCTCTTCTTACATTTTAATGAGAAATCTGCCGTCATTCAAATTGGTGTTCCCCAATAGGTAATGCATCCTTTCTCCTTGGCTGCTTTCAAAATTTTTTCTTTGCTTCTAATTTTCAAATGCTTAACTATAATGAAACTTGGCATAGAGTTCTTTGGGTTTATTCTTCTTGGGGTTTGCTCAGCTTCTCGAATCTGTATGGTATGTCTTCCACCTACTTTGGGAAGTTTTCATCTATTATTTATTCATAGAGTCTCTCTGTTTTACTTTCTTTCTCACCACCCTTCGGGATCTGATGATGTGAACGTTAGATACTTTGTTATTATCCTGTAGATTTGAGGTTCCTATCTTTTTTTAAATGTATTTTCTCTGCGTTGTGTGATTTTCTTGGTTCTTAATGTGCTGGGTGATGTTTTATAGTATTCTAAACATTTAGTCAGGATATTATATTAAGGACTCTGGATCTTATTTAAATCTTTTCTTTTAGTAAGTAAATGCCCTAGTCAAGGTTAGCGCGTAGACCTTGGCCTGTTTTTGTGGGCTGAGGTTCCAATAGCAATTTAATTTTCACAGCCTTTGTGGTATGACTTTTGTGTTTGGTTTTCTAGTGTTACTGAGGATGCTCTGGTCCCTGCTGTGGCTGCCTGAGTTTCCTCAGGCCTTTCCTTGAGATCGTAGACGTCTCTCAGTGGAGGAGGGTTGTGGTGGCTTCTCCACCACTGTCTCTCAGGTGTCCCCATGGGCAGGGAAGGGGAGCCTTGCCCCAGAGGGACCATGAAGCTTCCTAGAATG
Source organism: Micronycteris hirsuta (assembly GCA_004026765.1). NCBI lineage: Eukaryota > Metazoa > Chordata > Mammalia > Chiroptera > Phyllostomidae > Micronycteris > Micronycteris hirsuta. The sequence continues at coordinate 35,587 of PVJI01009667.1, read as the reverse complement.
GGCCACTTGCTATATCTTGGTCCCTCTTGAATGATCTGTCTGCTTGTCCCAGTGTCTCTGTGCAAGGGAAGAATATGTTAAGCCCACAGGGACAGAGAGGCTTCCCATACTGGGCCACTTGTGTGGCTGCATCCCTTTTACCATTCCTGCCTGCCCTGTCCAATCAGCCTGAGTTTCGCTAAAGATGCTACTTGCTACTCATCCTAAACATTTTAATGTCTTTTGTCACTTCCGCCATGTCACTTAGATTTGGGATCACTGCTAATGACAGGCAATCCTGTGCTGAATTTTTATTCTGTCTCAATTTTAATATAGAGAGTTAAGAACATGGGGACAGACTGTACAGAGCTTGGGGAGCAGTTAAATGCTTGAGTCCGTTGTAGCTGTTGCAGTTTGGGAGCAGTGCAGCTTTTATGTTTGGGGACTTTTGGAGCGAAATTTTATTTTCATCTTGGTGCACCTGTGTGTGTGTGTGGTTGTTTTTACCTAGTAATTTTTGCCCAGTGTGGTCAGGGCAGGAATTCAGCCCCCCTGTGTGGATCATCTACCTCTTTTTCACAGATATCACTCCCAGGACTTACCCTTCTTAATTCCTGGTTACGGAGGCAACCAAAACATGACTCACTCCTTTGCTGACTAGAAAAACAGTGAACAGCATATAGCACACTCCTATCCATGCATGGAGACTACTGGTATTATCTTTCCATGCAAAAGATAGACAATTTGCAGATTACTGACTATTATTCACTTCATATAATTTCTTATGGGAGATAGTCCCTTCTTGTTGAAAACAAGGACACATTTCATTCATGAATATTGCATAAAGCCTTGGTACTTGTGATTCTAAATTGTGAAATACAGAAGACATTTACAATTAATGTAGTTTATATAATCACATCTGAAAACTTACCAAGATATCTTAGTACAGGCTCATTATTCTCTAAAAACACACAGATTACATGTCAATATTTGATAAGTGCCCATTTGCTAGTTGAAGGGATCCAACAGAGGTAGAAAGTATTATAAAGGTGTGGACAGCAACTATAGTAGACAGAGTTTCTAAAGCAGCCTACCAAAGATGTCCCACTCTAAACCCTGCAACCTGTGATGATAATGAGTCATCACTCCCATGATTATGTTATGTTGACCTTGAGACAGGGTTATTGGGGGGTGGCATGTACTTACACAAGCCCTTAGAAGCAGGGGCTTTTCCCATCTGGTGGCAGAATGAAAAACTCAGAGAGACAAAGCACGAGGGGAATTGGCTGTGCTATTGCTGCCTGGAGATGGAGGAGCCACAGGAGTGAAAACGTGGGTGCCATGCCGAGCTGATCGAGGCCTCTGGCTTGACCAAGAAACAGGGACCTCGGTCCTACAACTGCGAAGAAATGGATTCTGCCAACAACCTGAATGACTCCAGAGGCAGATTTCTTTCCAAAAGTGTCAGATCCATTGCCACAGCATTCAGTTGGTGGCAGAACTGTGACCAAGGTTTGGGAAACCGAAGCTTCATTTTTTTAAAGGTCCAAGGAAATAATTGCATCTAATGAAGTATCTCTTTCCTTTCCAATTCCTTTAACCCCTCTCTTTGAAATACCCACAGAATCAACCAAAACCAGCCTGCTCAGAAGCCAGATGTCCACCTTCAAGAGCTCAGCTTGCAGCAAAAAAGATGACTTTTCCAATTCCAGGAACACTCCAAGTGACAGAGGCAAGCCTGAGAGGGTCTCTATGTCAGGAAGACCAGGCTGGCCTCCCTTTGCCCAGTGGGTCTGCTCCTGAAAGAACCGAGTGTAGATACTTAGGGGGAAACAAACAATTTTCAAGTGAATCCAGATTGCTTTCTCTTTGCAGGACTCTCTATTAAGTCTACCTGCTTTTGTGAATTAGGTTTTCTTAGGGCAAGACTTGCACTCACTGTGCTGGTGTGTATAGTACACACGTGGCCTGTGTAACCATGGTGCTAGTGGTAATGCTTGCTTCCCCTCCAAGGTTTGAATTTCAACACTTAACGTTTCACCGCTGATTTATTTTCTTCCCTTCATTCATGTTACACCATCCAGTGAGCCACTCTCAGGTCCATATTATCAGCCTTTTGGGGACTAAATGTGAGGAAAATGTCTTTTCCACTCAGTTTTTATTACTGTTGATAAAAATCATTATTCTTAAAATAGTGATTTCTAAAAGTTTAATTCTGTAGTACTTTTCCCTATATTTCAAATAGTTGATAAATGATAAATCCCAGCTACACACATACACACACGCGCAATCCCCAAGGTAGTAGGAAGTACCTGAGTGACAAATTCACACCTATTGTTACTCAGTCATAGCTTAATCAAATCTTGTTCTTCAGTGCTGATCTAGCTGATGTCTTTTCCTCAGTTTCAAAAACCCGTCATATATCCAAACTCTGTTCCCTGCACGGTCCTTACAGGGCTTATCATACGATGATTAGAATATGATAAATTAGTCATCTAGTGAGCTAATGTTCCTTTGCATTTATAACTCCAAGTTAATATAAAGGTATACATTAAAACCCCCAAGTGCTAATTTGAAAATTTGAACCTAAAACTAAATAGAACCTAATGGAGATTTGGTTTCCCTACATACAGCTAAGGAAGCACAAACCAAGCAATCAAAAATGGAAATGTCGATCAAAGCTTCCCTGTATAATTCGGGGACAGTCTAATGAGGGCAACATTGAACAATCAGTGGTTAACGAATGGTATTCTTATTTAACATTTTAAAAGCGTGTTCTCTGGAGAGCGAGAGAATGAGTATGACTCGGTTTTCCCTGGAGACACAGCTCAGTGGCCATGGGATGCGGCAGATAAAGCAATGGCAGCACCACATTTATCTGTGCATTGGTCTTTAGTGTTGGTTGCAGGCGACTTGTCTGAGAACCCTCTCTGATGGACCAGTGTTCTCTGAAATGTGGCTCCTTCCGTAGCCCTCAGTCACAACCGAACTCAGAGATATGTGTGGTCTTCTTGTATTTTGACATAAACTCAGCATATGAGGATATTACACAGCTGCCACTCCCCTTTCCACAGAAATGAGCATCCTGCTGACAAATGAGTATCCAGATGACAAGTCATTAGAAAGATTGACTCCAGAAGAAAGCCAAGTTTATGACCAAGAGTGAGTGTTTTCATTTTACTAGAACAGTTTTGATATGTTTTGTTTGTTGTAAGTTTTAAATGTCACAGTCAATGTTCATAGTTCTTCAGGTATGTCTTCAGCAAACTGGCTCAAGACCCATGGCTTGGTTGCCAGGAAACTCACCATCATGGATGCCTTGTCAGTGACAGCTGTCCCTCACAGCCCCACCTACGTTCCCATTCTGGACAAACATGTTGTTTCCAAGGTCTTTGATGAGGTAAAATGATTTTCCGTATGTTTCTGCTTGATGTAGTTTTCATTTCCCACTTAAATGAAAAGTCGTCCACTTGAGTGTCTTGTATACTTGTAACAAAAATGTATTTCATCCATTGAAAAAGATTTATTTGTAAAGGCAGCAAAAAGGAGAGAGAGCAGCTCTTCAGCATTATTGCTATTAAGCTGCAAAGGGACTGGCCTTTGTTAGGTTGGCAGTCCATGGTCCTCTGCTGCTGGGTGGCAGCGGAGCTGCAGCGGTGTTTGAAAAGCCTCCGGTGAGAGCCCTGAGTCCTGGGTGAATATCGTTCAACACCAAAGGACAGGGAGAACTTGCAAGAGCTTATTTCCTTCCTTTGCTTGCCTTCTCTTTCTGAGTGCAGGGCGTCTTTGCTATTGTGAAAGTCTCCAAAGAAAAAGGAGAGAAAGACGGAGGGAGTGAGGGGAGGGAGGGAAGAAATGGAGAGTTAGCCAGAGCAAAAGAACCCTAAGAGAGTGACAGTGACAGACATTCACGTCCCAGAAGGAGAAAAAGAGCTTCCAGTAAGAGGACGTGGCAGTGTGAAATGTGGAGGAAGCCAAATAGGTGATGAAGAGTTCCCACTGACTTGTGTGACAAGAAGGTCCTGCCCTTGGCAAGAATAATGCCCGTGGAGCAGCCAGATCGCACAGGGATGGGGAACACAAAAGAAATGCGAATATAAGGACTGAACGCCAGTGCTTCAAATATAATGGCAGCTAATCATTTAAATAGGAACTTATCAGGCTTTACAGTAACTAAATGAAAATGATATCCTTAAAAGACCTCATCTTACTTAAAATATTTGCAGAGGAATGGAAGAGGTTTGAGATTCGCTTCAAGATAATCTGGCTGGCAGGAGCAGTAGGGGAAGGGAGGAGTAGATAAAGCGAGATTGGCCATGAGTAGATCATTGTTATATTTGGGTAGTAAGAGTACGGAGTGGGGAAGGGGGCTCATCCTATTGTTCTGTCTTCCTTCTTGACAAACTTGAAAATTTTCATAAGAAAATGTTGAAAAATCAAAGGCAGGAAAATGATTTTTTAAAAAGAGCTTTGTCTAATTGGTCTTGCAATGGCTGAGATTTGATGTATTTGGAAGAAGTGGATGAATTGGTGAGTTTTTTGTATTAATCACATTTAAGAAATTATACCCACGGACTTTCACACACATCCCTTGTGACGTGACCGATGGCTCTGGAGGTGGTACATGTGCTCACTTAGGCTGGGTTCCTGATGGCTCTGCCTCAAGGTGACTGGTCCTGTGACTGGCTGTCATCCTGTGACTGGCAGATTCTATTTATACCTCCAATGAACTCTAACCTGATTAGTCAGATACCAACTTATCACATGAACTTATTTTTTTTAGAAATAACAGAGAGAAACCAAGCACTAATTTATTTCTTCTAAGAAGTTTGGTGACAGCTTCTCATAGTCTGTGGATTAATTTTATTAATATTCTTGAGTTTTATTTAGAATAAAGCATATTTAGTGAACTCTCCCTGGAAGTAGAATTTTCTTATGCTTGTCACATCTCCTTCTAAGCCTCTCAAGCTGAGATACATCAAAAGTAAATTTCTCAAAAATCAAACATGATAGGGTAGGAAAACAAAAGAATAAAATCAAAGGAAGAAACTATAAAGGAAAGATTTATAGATTGAATAAATAAAGATAAAAATGTTATTTTGAATAAAAACATATAAATAAAATTAAGGCAGATCTCAGAAAAAATATTGGTAACCTAGACAACACACAGTTGAGTAAATGGCAACTGAAATAAGAAGTTCTAGTTAAACGTGGCACGTGGAAAGGAGAGAGTGTGATGGAGGAGGCCCCCTAACACAGTTTCACACGTCAGAGAGCTGTTCAGACCTGAGCATTTGTTCGGTCCAAGCCCAGACCTGGGGAAAGGGAGGAATTGCGAAGGTGGGGAAGTGAGCAGGAGGGCCCTAGGCAGTGAGGGAGCTTGTAGGGAAGTCTAAGAGTCGGAGAAGGTTTGTCATTCCAAAGAAAGTTTAGTGTGACTGGAAGAAGGTGTTAAAGCTGGGGAAGGAAGGGTTTTGACTGAGTTAAGGACTTTGAATGTCATCCTGAGGGGAACTGAAGGGTTTTTAACAGAGGAGAGAAAAGATCAAGTTTGGGCTTTGGCTGCTATCTGGAGAAGAGTAGGAAGGGTCCGAGGCTGGGGAGATGAGGGGCAGTCAGGAGTCAAAGCCATGGTGGCTCTGGCCCAAATGGCAACACTGGGGATGGATCCAAGGCTATTTATAAAGTGGACAGGACCAAACACACGGAGCTGAGACAGAGAAAAAGGACGACAGTCAAATTTAAAAGGAAAAAATTGGGAAGAAAAGTAGCGAGGGTCCTGATGTTCAGGAGAACATTCTAGTCTTCTGACTCTAGAAAGCAGAGACACAGAAAGAGCACTAACATTTTTCTTTTCTTTTTTTATTTTTTTTAAGATTTTATTTATTTTTAGAGAGGGGGAAGGGAGGGAGACAGAGAGGGAGAGAAACAGCAATGTATGGTTGCCTCTCATGTGGCCCTCACTGGGGACCTGGCCCGCAACCCAGGCATGTGCCCTGACTGGGAATCGAACTGGGACCGTCTGGTTCCCAGCCCGCGCTCAATCCACTGAGCTACACCAGCCAGGGCCCAACATTTTTCAAGTGCATTTTACCATGGGACTTGTGCTTGGTGCATTTTTGGCATTATAAATCCTCATCTCAAATCTGTGGGCATGTTGCACACTGTCCAACGTGCTCACCCTCCCTTATTATTTTTTTTCAATATTTTATTTATTTATTTTTAGAGGAGAAGGGGGAGAGGAAGAGGGAGAAAAACAGTGATTGGCTGACTCTCAATGCACCCCAACTGGGGACTGGGCCACAACCCAGGCATGTGTCCTGACTGGGAATTGAACCAGCGACCTTTCCCTTTGCAGGATGATGCCCACACTGGTCAGGGCACATCCTTTATTATTGATAGTAAGAACAAGAATACTGATTATGATGGAAATATACTGAAATAAATTCTAATTTCACCCTTAAAGCACACTTCCATCTTTTAGTCCTTATTTTTTTTACCTGACTTTCAGAGACCCTTGGATATAGATGGGAAAATAGGAAAACAGTCATCTAAAAATATGTCCCAGTTACTGGGATGTATAGCTCTTTGAGACTTGGACCTAATATTTTATGAAAAAGTAGACAAAAACTAGAATGGAACTGAAAAGAAAACATGAATCTAAACCCACTTCACTGAGAATTTTAATTGACTCTTGCTCCTATGTTCTGTGCATAGCCACATCCATCTGAGTAGAATTATGAAGCACTGTTTGGCACCCTGGCTGGGTAGATGAGTTGGTTGAAGCATCATCCCATACACCAAAAAAAAAAAAAAAAAAGGTTGTATGTCTGATCCCCAGTCAGGACACATACCTAGGTTGCAGGTTCAATCCCGGTGCAGGTGTATACAGGAGGCATCTGATTGATGTATGTCTGTCTGCCTCTCTCTCTCTCTCTCTTTTCCTTCCTCTCTCTCTGAAACCAATGAATATATGTTCTGGTGAGGATTTAAAAAATAATAATTAAAAAAGATAAAGCAGTGTTTGGCTTCATCCCCAATACTCTTTGTTTCATTCATGACTTACGTATGGGCTCTTCCTTCCTCTAGAACACAATGCTATTTTGATTTTTAGTGTTTCCTGAAGCAGCACCAAATCTGTCACCTTGAAAATGAAGTATTGAGCAAAAAGGTTGCCCTAGCAACTGGTTTTATTTTTTTTATATTTTTTTAATTTATTTTAGAGAGAGGGGAAGGGAAGGAGGAAGAGAGGGAGAGAAACATCAATATGTGGTTGCCTCTCAGGTGCCCCTTACTGGGGACATGGCCTGCAACCCAGGCCTGTGCCCTGACTGGGAAGGCGGCCCTTTGGTTCACAGGCCAGCACTCAATCCACTGAGCTACACCAGCCAGAGATGTTTTTAGTTTTTTCTTGAATCTAGACTTTGAAGCTCTTCAGTGACAATTGCTTTGAAAACAAAAGCAACATAATTTGGGAACATTAGTCTATGTCATTGGAAAGTCTAAGTCTTCATCATCATCATGTCCTCAACAGCATCTCACCAAGCTCCTCGCTTTGTCTGAGTCTGGGCTCAGCAGAGAGCTCTGTGGTCAGACGGCCTTGCTCACTTACTCCTGACAGGCCATGGCAGGCCTCTAATGCCTGTGAAGGAGTCCTCACACTAGATTCTGAGTTAAGCATTTGACATCATCAAAGTAGTTCATTTAAAACTCAGAGCAACCTAGTGAGGTGAATATTCATCTTATCGTTTAGCTGAAGAAAAGCCTTAGGTGCAGAGAGGTTGGGGGTGCTATTAAAGACCCGACATTTTGCTGCTTTCAAATGTAGTAGCATTAAATGTAATTTTTCTGTTGATAGAAAACTTATTCTAATTAAAATTCAAGAGCACAGTTATTGCAATAGCTATATATGTTCACTGTGTAAGAAAATTAGAAAGCATAGTTAAGTGGAAAAGGTATAGTACTTACAGTTCCACCACAGATGAATCACCGGTGCATGTCCTCTTTGTGTGTTGTTTCTGTCTTACCCCAATTAAGTCAAACCGAATGTGCTGCTCGGTGCCTTCAGTTCTCTCAAGTCTGGTGTGAGCCTTGTTCCACGCCAGCACATGTGTCTACTGTACCACTTCCATTGAAATTTAGGTTGAAAAAAACAATCTTTTATATGCAAAAGTTTAGATTGAAAAATGTAAGATGTAATCTATACTGTCATCTACAGTGTAATAAAAAACATTTCCATGGGTTTGTGCATGGATTTATTGACACACTGCTTTGCCAGTTAATTTGGTGGCCCTGCCTTCATGGTGTTCTTTGGAGCCTGGAGATATGTCGGCTCAATAGCAAGTGTTCAGGCTTCGGTGTGTGACAGCCCACACCGCTGCTCTGTCTGCCCAGGGATGTCCACCCAGTGCACGCACGGCCTCGGTGTCCTCACACACGTCCAGTCAGACGCTTCCCGGCCAGTCTGGCAGCAAGCTCTGCATACTTATTGGAAGAACTGGGTTGAAATAAATATATAAATACCAGTTCCACAATATTGTCTCATTTTCAAAAGGGGGATTGTGGGATTGTTATAAACACAGAATGTTGCCAGGTAGAATTTTGCCTGTACTACTTTAGCAACGAACAGCTGTGTGCACAGTTCTGTATTCTGCTTTATTCATTTAGCGTATGTAATGAACATATTTCCTTGTAATGACTATTTTTGAATGATTTAATGGTTGCAGTAATATTCAATAATATGAGTTACTACAATTTATTTAACCATTCCTCCCATTTTGTGGCAGTTCACTCGGAATTTTAAGAATGCCTATTTCCCTTTATCTTTGCTATCATGTAGAGTAGTAACATTTAAAAAACTGTCAAATAGTATCTGGAATGATATTTCATTTTTATTTTTTATTTTTTTATTGTTTAAGAACAGTTTTGTTATGTAAGCTTAATATCTTTCTTAAAATCTTTTTCACATTATTTGTACACTTAGCAAATACCTCTTTAAAAATAGCAAATTTACACTTGTCTCATGCCTCAGTTACCAGGGATTAAAATTTGGTGGAATCCATACTTAATTATGTTTTACAATATAGATGAACTTTAAAAACCTTTGGGACTTGGCCATTATTTTAATTTATATATAATTTTAGTTTTTCATGTGTTCAACAAATGATTACTTTGTACACGCGCTAGAAACTAGTGTTTTTAAGCAATAAAGAACTACAGAGTTTAGTGGAGAGGCAGTCATGTAACGAACTGCATATATGGGTATATTTTATACAAGGCTTGAAGGAGAAAATATGTAGAGAGTACCTAGCACTTGGCAGAGATGAAAGAATAAACATTATTTTCATTATTGATGTAACTATTTTTTTTAAGATTTTATTTATTTATTTTCAGAGAGAGAAGGGAGGGAGAAACAGCAATGTATGGTTGCCTCTCACATGGCCCTCACTGGGGACCTCGCCCGCAACCCAGGCATGTGCCCCGACTGGGAATCGAACCGTGACCCTCTGGTTCCCAGCCCGCGCTCAATCCACTGAGCTACACCAGCTAGGCTGATGTAACTATTTTTAAATACTTAAGTAGATGTTCTTTTAGGGTATTTCTGGTCTAACAGTGGGAAAAATTCTAACAGAATCAGCCCAGATTGGCTCTCCGTGAATTCCAGAAATTTCTTCTTTCTTTATGGTCAGTGTCTCCCTCCTTCCCTCCCTCGCTGCCTCTCTCTCTTCCTCTTTCCCTCCCTCTAGTTAAAATCTTCTTACACAAGTTGTGATTATTAATATCAATTTGGTAAGTTTTCTAGATTAACCTCAAGAGAATTAAAGCAGATAATACCATGATGCTTTCTTTTGTTATCAAATATTGTCTAGAAGGTATTTCATTAGTTGGTTATGCTTAATTTGCATTATAAGAGGTAATAAGTAAACCATTTTCAAAGGAGGTGCGATCAGGTGGTTTTATTCCCTCTCAAACAGAGCTGTCCGTTTCTTCACTAACAGCACCTCCTCCCCATTTGCTTCCTGACATCATCTGGGCCATAATTCTGACCTCCCAAGTCCCTATGAGAACACTCTTTATGACATCATAGTCACGCTAAATTTGACATCATAAAGAGAATATCCCATGGGCCTCCACGTGACCACCATGTTGTAAAAACTAAGACCACAGACTGAAGGTGTGGACTATGACTTTGTCCTTCCCTAAATCTGCACGCACACGAGCCAGATTTGAACAAATCTGAACTGCAGCCACGCTGAAGTACATTATGGCCATGCAAGGCATGAGATCCAAATCCACAAAAGAGGGAAGTAGCTCGTTAAATGGTGGGTTCTCTTCAAGTACGTTAAGTGAGGAGTTGAGCCAGTCCTGGGGAAGCGTGATGACGCTGCTAAACCTTTTGTGGTGTTCCTTTGTAATTAAGCTATATAAGTTGGCTGGAGGGCTATTTATAGACTTCTAAAGAGGTTTTTTCCCCAGAGGTGATGAAAATGTAAGTAAGAGTCTTTTGTTCAGATTGTTGTCCATCCCTACCCCACCTGCCCCCTCAAAATGTATGCTATCTGCAGCTCTATTTTGGAAAGATTTTTTTTTCATTTCTGCAAGCTTCATTCAGTTTTCAAGGTCTAGTCAACCCACTGTTCTGGCTCCTGCCTTTGACAGAGATTGTTGGAAGCCACATGCTGCATTCATGTGTCTGACAAGCAGTAGGTTTTGACTATAAAGCCTCTTTATGATTTTCTCTTCAGTTTTTTGAATCTGCTTATCTTCTTGTTAGTTTTGATCTTGATGTTTCAATTACAGGATGAATGTATGTAGTTTTCAATTTCAGTGTCTGCTTTTCCAAGAAAGATTGTATGCTATTATTTAAAATTTTTTGTTATTATTTAAAGTTTTTCCCATTCATTTCTTCTTGTGGCACTTCTGTATGTTTTTTGGACTTTTATATGACTGTTTTTTCTATGAACAATCTATCCATACTTCACATAAAGTCATTGTTAGATGGCTCATCAGTTTTTCTTCTCGTGAATTGACATTCTGATTGTGAACTTGCTCAGCTTTCATTTTTGGTGTGTGTGTGTGTGTGTGTGTCTTTTGGAATTTTAGTATGCTGGCTCATTTTAACAAGATTTTGTTTTAAACTTTTTTTTTTCTGTTTTGTACTTGCCCAAATTCATCACCCTGAGCCTCCTTTTAGAGTTCTTGTTCCATGGCGATACTGGAATATCACGGATTTAGAGGGTACATCCTAGACTCAGGGTCCTCTCTCACTGGGCTGGGCCTTCTTTCAGGGCAGGAGACCCTCAGGCCGGTGCTACCTCCAGGCAGAGCCTCTCGGCCCTCGCCTTGCGTGCAGAAGCGCTCGGGACCCCACGTGCTTCCCAGGAGCTGAACTCCCGCGGCCCCTGCCGTCTTTCGACAGAGTCAACAAGCCCACTGCTTCAGCCCTGCTCATTTGTTCATGGTGCTGCTCACCTTTTTGTCTCTAGAAATCTATTTATCAGACATACATCTTTTTTCTTCTTTCTTTTTTATGTTTTTTAAACAATTACAGCAACAGTACAATTTCTGTATGATTTCGGAGGCAAGGGGGAACATAAAAGCACGAACTATATCATCTTGAATGACTGAAAGTAAAAATTTACTTTTTAAAAACAGTTACCCACATTTCTAAGATACCTATATGCTACTTGTGGCTGGAATCAGTTACAATTTTGAAAAGATATTGTAGCTTAGCTAGTTAGACTTTTTCTTTTTTGTTTAAATATTAAGATACGGATAATGCCTCCTTGTGAACATATATTTATTTATGTATCAACAAAGATTTATTGAGGACACACTATGTGCCAGACACTGTTCTAGGTGATAGGAATACAGTAGTGAATAAAGCAAAGTCCCTGCTCGGGTGGAGCTTATGTTGTGCGAGGGAGAGACAGGTATTAGGCAAACAGGTAAATGCACAATATTACAGGTACCATTAAGATGGCATGGAACCAGAGGCCTCCCAAGTCCCGGAAGGAAGCCGGCTGCAGACAGAAAGAACTCAGAAACAAGCCCGGCACTCTGCTGTTTTTACGGAATGTGGTTCCGTTGACCGCTAAGCCTTCTTGATTTGACATGTATAGGAACCTCTCATCGACTGATAAGGAAAATGGTCAAAAGGTGTTAACTATCATCAGATATTCTCAAGAGAAAATTAAATTTAAATTAAATATATGAAAAAGATGTTTAGCTCAAGCAGTAATTGGCGAGTAGCAACAACGAGGCCCTGTTTCTTATTGCTCGCTCCTGTCGGCTCGACACAGGTTCCTGGAGGTGGCGCGCAGTTCTGACCACGAGAGTCTCCCAGAGCAGTTTGTCTGTCCTTTTTGTGGTGGTGGTTGTTTTTTAAATATGTAGTTTGGGGAAGAAAAAGTTTAGCAATGATATCTCTAATTTTTGTATTGGTTTTTCTAATTTTCTACAATTATATTGATCTTATAGTCAGAGAAAAGTACTGAGTAGCCCTGTGGATCCACTTTGGAAAGCACCCATTAGCCTGTCGAATGACGCTTTCCTGTGGCATTGCTGTGCAGGTGTTCCCTCTGGCCCACGTGTGCAACGACACAAACAAGATGACATTAATTAACCCCCACGGAGTCAAGCTCAATATCTACAAGCAAAAAGTGGAACAGGCAATTAAGTCCTATGAAAAGTGAGTATTACTCTGGGCTGCTCCCTCATGGCTGTGGGATTTGTTTTCGCCTGTTTTCTCTTGTGTTAGCTTAGATTTTTTTCATCTGGAGCAGCTGTCTAAAACTCATCTACAAGGAATATCAAATGTAGCAACAGCAGCAGCAGCAGCAGCAGCAGCAGCAAACACCCACATTTCCTGTGTGCCAGGAGTGTGTTAAGTACCTCACCTGAGTATGTCCTTCATAGTTTTAAACTGTTTTCTCTTCCCTGAACCTGTAGAAATCTCCCATTAACACAAGATCTTTATTAAACCTTTCCCTTTAGCAGAGTGAATTTGGTCATTTTTACACCTGACATTCTGTATAGTGACGAATAAAATCCCACAATAGTGAGACAATGGAGATAATGTAAGTGTGTGCTATTATGTAAACAGTTTTTTTAAGTCCTCACCCAAGGGCATACTTAGTGATTTTAGAAGGGAAGGGAGGCAGAGAGAAAAAGAAACATTGATTGGTTGCCTCTCTTAGGAGACCTGACCGTGGACTGAACCCACAACCTAGGCATTTGCCCTGACCAGGGATCAAACCCACAGCCTTTTGGTGCATGGGACAATGCTCCAACCAACTGAGCCACACCAGCCAGGCCTGTGAACCTTTTTTATTTCAAGATCAAGAAGACGATCAACTTGACTACAGTGAAAATTATACTTTGAAATGGTCCTGTTAGTGCTGAGATGGGGGCCTTTTTTCAAAAGGGCAGCTGATCCAGTCTCACCCTGCCCTAGCTCTCTAATCGCCTTCTACCCCCACCCCAACCCCTAATTAATCCTTGGTGCACAGCACCTCATTAAACTTGGAGCATGCCTGGCTTCTCCAGGCAAGCTTATTCTCAGTCGCAGAAGCTGTGCAATTGGGTTTTCATTTACTGCCACAGGGGATGGAAAAATGAAATCAAGTACGCAAAAATTAACACTATGTCCCAGGCCAGCATGTACTGTCAATTGCCCTTGTGCAGTGTGTCTATTGTGTGTTCAAAAGAAACGCAAAGCCTGACTCCTGCACGAGGGGTGCACAGGCCAATCAGAAGCTGCCTTCCCCACCACACCCAGCACAGCCTCCAGATCTCAGGATTTCGGAGTCTTTGTCCGTCCTTTGTTTCTCTTGCAGGCCGGATGAACTATGCCAAGGCTCCCCTCCCTGTGGGCCTGCAACTGTGCTCTGTCGTTAGCCCTCACCTGGCTCTACCCCTTTTCCCTCTGCCTCTCCCTCCGCTCCAGGCAGGCCTTTCTTTGCCTCCAAGCTCTGCTGCCCCCCATCCTGGCCCCCCGCTGGCCTCCTGCATCTCCTGTGGCCTCCACGCCAATGGCCCCCCTCAGTAAGGCCCCTGCCCAGAAACTCCTCACCACCCAGGCGCACATGGCCCTCAGGCGCTCACAGCTCTGGGCAGGCCTGTGGGCTCCCAAGGCAGGGCTCGGGCAGCCTTGCCTTCCCCTCTGTCTCCTCCTCCTAAAAGGGGGCACTGCATACATGGATTGGACTCCTGGAATTTGATTTGAATCTGATCTAGTTCAAGTTTAGTCATTAAAATTTTTCAAGTTCAGTTATTCAGAATGTAATATAATAATACTATGCATATTATAATTTAATTCACTGGGCTCATTCAAATATTTGACTTTTCTAATCACCTGGTCTGTGAAAGCCTGGTGCGGGGCATGGGCCGGGCCATGGAGGCCGGACAATTCTGGGTTTGACTTTGGCTCTGACAGCCACTTGGCAAGTCACGTGACAATTGTGAGCTTCAGATTCCTTATTTTCAACATCAATCTCACAGGGTGGCGGGAGGGTTATATAAATTATATATAAGATCAATTAATGTTGATTACTTCCCCTTCTTTTAATTCCTCAATCTGCTGATTCTAAAAGAACTGTAAAAAAGGTGGAGTTTCGTTGTCACACAACTCTTCCCCGAGGTTTCGGGAAGACAGGGGCTCCTCTTTCCCAGGCGGAAGAGAGCTCTCATTGCTTAATAGAAAAACCAAAATACATAGTAAGTGATTTGCCCACTTCTTCCTTCCAATGAGTGACTCTGGAAAAGCCTTTTAATTCTCTTAGAGAAATACTGTACTACATTGTTAGTATTAATAATAATATTAACTCTAACATGACTAATTCAATCAATAATTATTAATATTGATTGAATTAACATTTAGTCTTAATAATTTGATGTTTATATTAAATGAACTATTTTCTTAATATTATTTAATAATAACAATAACTTAGTAATAGTAAATTGTAAATTAACATTACTATTATACAGTACAAAAGTTCCTGATTGTTTGCATTCCATAGTATTTAAGAATTTTGTTGGTGCGTCAATACTTATCTTGCTCCACCTTCCTAAAGACATGCATGTAAAAAAAGACGTGCATAATATGAAAAGTAATGAAACTTGCTTTACACCCCCCCCCCCCGTCAGTAGAACGTTTCTCAGGTGCTTTGCACCACAAGTAAGCCAGACATAACTGGTGTGGCTGGGGAGGACCAGACGAAAGGGATGTGCTCACAGTCCTTTGGCCAATATGGTGACATAAACTAGCTATTTTGGTTATACTCAGTGCTTATATGTGGGAGTACTTTTGTTTCAATATTTTAAGAATGGAGGCTGCAATTTTGGCTTTGTGCATCTGCGTACAAGCTTTGAGTCAAGATTGCCAGGGCTGGCTGGATTCTGGTGTGATTTTTCTGCAGCTTATTTTATTATGAGTCTAAGGTCAAGGCTGCAGCCCCCAGACCCACGGAAGAGGCACTAGCTCTAAGCCGGCTCTGGGAACGCACTTAGTAACCTCTGCTTACAAACTCCAAAGTGCTCGGCTGCTGCTTAGACTTGTGAAGTGTCATTAGTGACAAGTTTCTGAGCAAATGAGCCCATTCTTGGTACAAGTAGTTTGTGAAGTAGAGACACAGAAAGCTAGTGAATGCCACCCCTCAAGCATATTTCACTCTTCTAAAATAAAGAGGAAAACTGAGCAGCAACGTCCCTGAGTCAAGGGGCTGGAGCAGCTGCAGAGGCACCTTCCGTGCTGTGCCCGCCCTCGGGCAGCTCACAGGGACCGCCCTCTGCCCACACACCAGGGCTCCCTGCGGTTCCCCGACTCCTCCAGTGGAGCTGAGGTCTACGCTATCGGTTGCCCTCAGTCCACACCCACCCATTTTATCTGCCCTGTGTGCTCTAAAATATTTCAGTGAAGATGGAAAATTGGGGAGTAACAGAAGTTACAAAAATGTGCTCTTGGAAACACTTTTTTCTAAAGGATTGAATTAAAATTAGACATGCTAAGACTAAGTCTGACTGCACACACATTCATTAATGGTTCCTCAGTGTCGCAAAGCTTGCCCCACTCCAGAACCCGGGGGCAATGAACACCGAGTTATTCCTGGCTGCTTTATACAGGGGTGGGCCGAAGTAAGCGCATTGTGCCGTTGCCACATTCTTTGAGTTAATAAAGCTATTGTAGTCATTGTAACCTGCATGCCTTTTTCCATGTGAACAACTGTAAACCTACTTTTGCCAACCCCTGTGTATACATCTCACTTAATTCTCCCATCGCCAACGTGGGTGGCATGATCCTTGTTTTATCAATAAGAAAATAGAGTCTCAAAAAGTCCCATAACAAAATCACATGGCAGCAAGTGGAGACCCTGAGATCTGGACTCAGACCTGTGTCTCTCTGAAGCTTCCATCTGCACTCCCAGCCTCCCTCGCACATTGCCTCCACTGTCACGGTTTAGATTTAAGATGATTTTTAATAAAGATTTTTTAATAGAAAAGCGCACACACACAAACCCCAAATGTATCCATCCTATGAATCCTTTTATAGCTCTTCAAAGCCCTGATCACTGTTACATGAACCACATGATTAAAGAAACCCAATTTTCAAATAGGCCCCGAAGAACCAAAAACTTCAAGTGAGGCGGAGCGTGTAGCCTGCTTATTTCCTACTTCCTGACTCTGTCCCTCAGAGAGCATCTGTGTGTCAGACAGGCACACACTAGACCATTGAGTCCTCACAGTAGCAGTAGCATGGGGACACTGGCATCGTCCCTGCTCCGCGGAAGAGTTCTTGCCCGAAGTCTGGGAGGAGGAGAAGCTAACTGAGCTCTGGGTCCAGGTGGTCTCAGAGTCTGTGCCCCACCCAGTCAGACCCCTTTCTATGACCTTACCAAGCTCATGACAGGAGATCAGGGCAGGATAATACCCCCAAAGTGTGTTCCCAGAGCCCTGTGCACTGATGCTGGGGCCAGAGCTAGAAGAAAGCCTCCTGGAGAGTGGCAGTATCTCCACCCCATGCTATTGAAGCGGGCTTTTTAACAGCAGCTCACAAGCCCAGCAGCCAGCGTTCTGGGCCTGCACTCCAGGAAGCCTGAGTTGGGTAATGATGTGGCGGTGCAGAACTGGGCTGGAACCTCAGAAAGAAGCATCGCTGATTAGTTAACACGAGAAGGAGCTCTGCCACCCTGTAGAAACCATCATTGCTCCAACTGCCTCCTTTCTTGGGTGGACAAGGATCTCTGCAAACATGTTCAGGGATGAGTTTTGGTCTCAGCATCGCCAACTAGCTGTGGTGGGTGAGCGAGGCACTTCTCCGAGTCTTCAGTTGGAAAACAAGGAGGACAGGCTGCTTGATCTCCAAAGTGTGGCCCAGTCTGGTTATATGTGACCTTAGTAACCTCTTTTGCTTGGAGAATCCAGGCAGAAGACTGCCTCCAGAGGCAAGTTAAGGACATGCTTCTGTTTTTTACTTTGGAAGAAAAATAGTGGGTGTTTAGAAACATCTTCATGTAGAGATAATGAGGACCAGCTTGTTCACTGCTGAGAACCAGACCGCCTGTCACTCTGCGGCGCGATTGCCACAGAGCCACAGGCTTGTGCTGCGGTGCCGAGGGAGGGGCACTCGCACCCGGTCTCTAAGCCGTTGCGGTGGCGTGGCCCGTGCTGATGGCCACCGGCCGGGCTGCCCTGCAGCGCCCTTCAGCCTCTTGCTATGAAATGAAGTGTTGATGCTAAGTAATTATTATTTTATTTTTTAAAACAGGTGATTGAATAAAATTGTTTGGCGAGCATTATCTCAAGAGGAAAAAGAAAAGTAAGCCAAGTTCCTCACTTTTTAAAAAAATTTTGGTGACATTCACATAACCTACAACTAATTTTTTTAAAGGGAACAATTCAATAATACATATTTAAGTGATTCAAAATGCTGTACAAACCACCACATCCCTCTAGTTTTGAGACTGTTTATCACCTCAGAAAAGCACCTCGTACCCGTGAAGCAACCCTCCCCTGCCCGCTCCCCGCTCTGGTAACCACTCGTCTTCTTTCTTCCCGGTAAACCTGCCCATTCCGGATACAGCCTGTGAAAGGAACCAGACATCATGTGGCTTTTTGTGTCTGGTTTCTTTTACTTAGTTCATAGAAAAACAATGTTTTCAAGGTTCATAGAAGTTGTAGCATATATAGCACTTTATTCCTTCTTTATGCCTGAAGGACGATCCGTTGTGCCTGTGCACCCTTTCGGTTACCACCGCTGGGTACTTACCTTGTTTCCACTTTGCCGCAATTAGGAACCAGGCTGCCGTATGCATTCATGTAGCAGTTTCTGTATGGACATGTTTTCATTTCCCTTGAGTACACATCAGAGTGGTTTTGCTGGGTCGCAGGGTGATTCGATGTTTAACTTTTTGGGGAACCACCCAGCTGTTTGCCACAGCGAGGGCACCATTGCACGTTTCCTCCAGCGATGTTGTTCCGCGGTCCGTGCCAACACTCACTTCCATTTTCAAACTAGAGCCATGCTAAGCGGTGTGAAGTGCTGCCTCATTGCGGGTTTCAGTCGCATTTCCTTAATGACCAATAATGTTGAACATCTTTCATGTGCTTCTGGGCCATGTGTGTATATTCAGAGAAAAAGCTGTTCGAGTTCTTCACTCATTTTTGAATTGCGATGTTTGTCCTTTTGTTGTTGAGTTGAAAAGTTCTGGATGTTCAACCTTTATCAGGTATACAATTTGTCAATGTTTGCTCCCACCCTATACATTGTCTTTTCACATTCTTGGTAATTTCCCTTTTTTGCCCAGTTTTTAATTTTTACAAAGTCAGTTTATCTTTTTCTTTTGTTGATCATAATTTTGATGTCACATCTAAGAAATCATTCCATTGCCAAATACAGGTCATGAAGGTTTACCCTGTAAATCTCTTCTAATACTTTTCCAGTTTTATTTAGCTCTTACATTTAGGTCACTGATCAATTCCGAGTGAATTTTTGTGTATGGAGTAAGGTTATTTCTATCTGCAAATAGAGATATTTTTACTTCTCCTTTCCAAGCGGACGCCCTGTGTTCCCTTCCCTTGCCTAGTTGGTCTGGGCAGGCTTCCGGGTCAGTGTTGCGAGGCCATGGTGAGGGGCACCTTGTCTTGTTGCTGATCAGCCTGGCACTGTTGAGCAGGTTGTTGGTTGTGGGTTTTTCATAAATACCCTTTATCACATTAAGGAAGTGCCCTGCTATTACTAGTTTGCTAATTCCTTTTATCATGAAAGGCTGTTGGCTTTTATCAAATGCTCTTTTTGCATCTATTGAGATGATTATGTGGGGTTTTCTCCTGTTTGTTCTGTTAATGTGCTGTGGTGTGTTAAATCAATTTATTTTCTCCTGTCGAACCACCTTGCACGCCTGAACTAAATCCTACTTGGTCGTGGTATGTAATCTTTTTAATGTTCTGTTGGATATAGTTTGCTACTATTATGTTCAGGCTATATATCCCTATATTCATAAAGGAAAATGGTCTAGTAGCTTCCTTTTCTTTAATATCTTTGTCTGGTGTTGGCACTGAGATAATGCTGGTCGTTTTTATTCCTTTCTCTGTTTCTTTGGCCATCTTTCTCTGTTTCTTTGTATGCCTTAGCATCTTTAGTTGAGTTTAGTTGAGCATTTGAAAAAAAGACACCTCTCCCAGTCGTTATATATTGTTTTCTTACAGAGAAAGACCTTGACCAATCATCCAGGCTAGAGATGCTGGGAATCTTCCAAGTCTTTTCTGGGCTTTGTCTCCTGTAGGTTTGTGTCTATTCCCAAGTAGGTTTGCCCTTTTCTTGTCGGGAGCCCTTAATCTATTGCTCCCCCTGGTGTCCATTTTTGGTACGGCAGTATCTCTGATGGTCTAAACAAGCCCTGGAATTGGGCTTTGTTGTCAGCCGCCCCAAACCCGGCAAACAAAGTGCACAGCCCTTCCCATCAGCGCTCTGAATCAGGTGAGACAGAAACCAGTGTCTCTGGTAGACCTTCCAAAAGCCAGAATGTTGGATGGATATTCTCTTTTCTCTTGCCCTACCAAGGGAGAAGTCGGGATTTAGGTGTTTTTCTCAATTGAGCAACATCGTGCCTGGGAAGGGAGTGGCTAAACCAGGCAAAATGCAATAAACTTTCCTACCCACTTCAGTACCCACTCTTCTTGGGTTTGTGGAGTGCTTCAAGCTCTTAAGTGGTTTCTGGAATTCTCACAAAGGCTATTTGATCCCTATATTCTTGTTAAATTGGTATCTCTGTGGGGAAATGAAGGCCTGGGGCTTCTTATTCTACCATCTTGCTGACATCACTCCGATTTAGATTTTTAATATGAATTTTTGCTGTTGCCTAGAGACAAGTTTGTTTGTGGATTGAGTTCTGTGGTTGTGCCGGGTTTATACTGCATTCCTCCAACACCCTACAGCTAACAGAAGCCACTCTTTCGGCACTAAAAGAACGGTGGTTATGAAATGAGCTCTCTCCCTACTCCACTCTCTTCCCTCCTTCCCAAGCATCTGACTCCATAGCAGCTGGGACTGAGAAAAGAATCCAGGACCTGGGCCATCACACCACCCTGGCTTCCCCTGGAATCTCATAGCCTGTTCCTCAGCTCACAGAAGGTTCAGCTCCTGTCCTTCCTGCACCCAAACAACTAAGCCAGAAAGTTTAGGCCTACTTAGGCTTCAAAGGAGAAGAGGGGATCAAAATAGTTCAAACGAGCTGGTGGAAGAATTACTGCACTGAGGCAAATATTTAGGCTTTTCTTAGTTTTGCTTTCCTCTGTTTTCCAGAATCACTGCTAAACGATAGTTGTGTGGAGTCTCTGCAGCACATTTTCGGTTATGCCAAATGTTAGACCTGGGGAGAAAGAAATGGGCTCTAAATAGGCCAAAAAGAAATTGTTTTTTTAAAAAAGACACATGTATCAAACTTCTTTACAATCAGATAATCAATTAGGTAATGGGGCAACGTGCCCACCATGACTTACAGAGATGGTCATTTTTGACCTGTGCAAGCCACCGAAGTTCCCACGGACCAGAGACTGTGGCTGTGATGCTGTCAACCGATGTCCGACATCCGCTTTGACAGATGTTTCTCAGCGCACGGTTGACTGAAAAACTATCTTTCCATATTTTTTCTATTATAGTCACTTTCTTTGTTCTTTGTTTTTTTTTTCTTTTCTTTTTTAGGCTAGATGCAAACAAACCAATACAGTACTTGGAAAACAAGGCCGCTTTAAATGAGGCATTGGAACGATTGAACTGGCCCATTTCATTGAAAGAGTTGTCACTGCTGGAAAATGAAATCCTAGCTGGGAAAGTGTACGTCCAGCAGGCTATGGAACTCCAGGAGGCGGCCAGGAAGGAGAATTACATGAGCAGGGCACTAGCAGAGGTGAGTACCTTGGCTGGGTCTGTTTCCTTCCTCCCTCCGGTCCAGAGTCTCTGCCATCCCTGTGTGGGTTTCCCTCGCTCTCTCCCCCACCCCCACCACATTGATTACTAAGAGTGAGCGCCAACACTGTTAGGGTCCTAGGACTTCTTTAAACTGGAAGGAAATGCTGTTTGATTTTACTATGGATTTATTTGTTTTAAAACAATACATCTTTTAACTGCAAAATAAAATTAAGCAGAAGTAAGATGTCTGATTAAAAGCCTGGACTTTGATATAAGCCAGGGCAAGGTCCAACCTCAGGCCTGCCACCTAATCCCCTGTGGTCTTGGTCAGTTACTTTCTCTAAACTTAAGTATTTTTACTTGTAAAATAAGAGTAATAATAGTATCTGCTTCATAGGGTTGTTACGAGAGTAAAATGAGCATTCTAAGAACTTAGTATTGAAAGCACCCTGTAAGGATTTAGTAATTATTATTATTAATGGAACAAACCTTATAAAAAGAAAAAATAATTTATTATATGATTGCCTTATTATCTATGATAACTTTAGATCATTTACTTCTAGTTTTCTTTTTTACTCCTTGAATATGTTTTATACATAGGTGACTCAAATTATCCATGATAATTTCATATTCAACTTTTGACTTTAGCATTATCTCAAGTGCTTTCTCTGTGTTTTTACTAGATCATCAGGTCGGCATTTTTTGTGGTTATATAACATTTCATGGTGTGTGTATCTACCCTGATGTATTTCACTTTTCACTGAATGTTGGCAATTGGCTTATTTTCTAGTTTTCTTCTCTTTCACATCACGTGTCAATGACTGCTGTGGTCCATGTAGTTGGGCTATTTTGTCAGGATAAATTCTTAAGAGTGGGGTCCTTAGATCAAAGGACATGAACATTTGGGGGCTCTAAATACTTGTTGCCAGTATAACACCCCCTTTCTGACTTCGGTTGGGTATGTGTAGATCTGGAATAGTTCCTTCAGAATCTTACTGAATTCTGTTTAATTTTCACCGTATGGCATTCTAAACCATATGCCCAAAGAACTGACCTTTGAGATTCATCATATTTGGTTTCGGTCTTTGCTAACTGTTTGCTTGGTTTTAAATGCTATATTGACTGCTCTAGACTCCTGTGTTTGTTGTTGTGTTTTTTTTTTTAAGATTTTATTTATTTATTTTCAGAGAGGGGAGAAGGGAGAGAGAAAGAGCAATGTATGGTTGCCTCTCACATGGCCTTCACTGGGGACCCGGCCCGCAACCCAGGCATGTGCCCCGACTGGGAATTGAACGGGACCCTCTGGTTCCCAGCCCGCGCTCAATCCACTGAGCTACACCAGCCGGGCCACCCTGTGTTTGTTTTTATTCAATTTTATTTTCCCCTGCAAATGGCAGTTTTTTCCCTTCGGTGTAGAAAGCTATTTCTTTTGTTCAGAATGCAAACTTTTTACCATATATTTACTTGTTTTTATTTATTTTGTTTTACTTAATTTTATCTATATATTATAAATACATATTTGTATCCATAGTTTGTTTGTTTTTTATTGACTTCCTGAAAGAGTGGTTTCATGTTTCCTTGGGAGGCACCATCTGATGCCTCGAAACGTGTGGCTGGCGGTTGGCTTGCCTCACCTGACCGTGGCCTGTGGGCACCCGCCAGTCAGGAAGACTGGAAGTGGATTACCTGCTTCTCCCTGATGATGCACTCTTTTTTTTTTCGTTGTGTCTTTTCCTCTGTTTGTCCTTTCATTTATTCGCTGAAATATTTATTAGTCCCTATGAGGTGCCAAACACTATTTCAGGTACTAGAAGTATTAGGTTGGCTCAAAATTCTGTTACATTGTTTTCTGTAAAATAAAAGACACATTTTTCATTGTCACCAATAACTTTATCAATTTGGATATTTTGAGTATGTTGATTATCTCCTGCTATTCACTTCTAGTGGGTAGAGGCCAGGGGTGCTGCTAAACATCTTCCAATGCATGAGACCACAGCAAAGACTTATTTGGCCAAAAGGTCCATAGTACCAAGAAACTTCACAAATCACTTTGATGCGTTTGATCAGTCCCAGCTCCTTCTCCATACACTGCACAAGTCTTTTTTGCATTTCAGTTGAGTTTTAACCTTTCTCAAAATAAAGTATAATGCACTGAAAATGTTGCTTATTTTCTTCCATCTTCAATAATAAAGTGGCTGCACAAAAACTCTCCAATTTTGATAAGTTTTTTTAAATGCATGCTGATATGACAGCTGTCACAATACAATCTTAACAAAATTGTTTCAAATAAAGTTAAAGACAACCAAGCACTGCTAGAGCTATTGTATAGAAAGAAAAAAAACTAACAGACTTTTTGGCCAACCCAATACCTAAATACATGGACAAGTCTCACCCTCCCTCTAATTTAGAGACAGACCATTCAGGCCCTAAATGATGGACTTTTCCTCTATTGAACGCTGGAGGCACCACTACCCCTCAGCAACACCTGTTAGCTTTATTCTTTATCTATTCCTTGTATTAAATTTAAAAATGGGAAGTGTTGCTAATAGAGTGAAACAAAGACTATATTCTACTGAATTTATCTAGAATTGTGGGAATCAAAAGTCATTCTTTATGGGATATGCTTTAATTGTTCTACTTCTTTATTTCCCTTATCCACAGCATGGGAATATAATCTCCATAATTTCTTCATCCAAAAGTATCTGTTCACTCCATAGCATAGATTAGGTCCTGTGCTTGGCACAGTTGGTCTCAGGCAGTGGATAGCTTGTCTCGTTCTTCTCTCTCTCTCCCCGTGGGCTTGCCAAGGTGACCCTGCACACTGGCAACAGAATGGGGCTTGTTAGCTGCGCTGAAGACACGGGCCAGCCTAGTGAAGGAGCCGTGCTGGAATAGAACACAACCTCTGTGAGAGCCGAGACCTTGTCTGGCCTTATTCGTAGTTGTATCCACAGCGCTGAGAATGGCGTCTGGCACACAGTGAGCATGCACAGATATTTATTGAATGAATGAAACCCAGATCCTTATATAAGAGTATTATAGATATGACAATAGAGGCACACCCACACAACAACTGGCAAATGGGAAAAAGTGACCAGCTCTGGCTGGGAAGCTGGTGAAAACTTCATGGAGCGGATAGTACCATAAGGGCTGGGGTGTGAGAAATGTTCTGAGTGAAGGGAACAGTCTGTAAAAAGGCAGGAAGGTGGGAGTAGCGTGGAACGCTCACCAGGGACATGGCAGGAGACGGAACAGGGAAGGGAAGATGACACTAGAATGTGAGGAGCTTGCGATTCTCTCCCAGGACCAGGGACTCATACAGATAGGAAGTGAATACCCAGAGAGGGATTTCAGCAAGTGGAAGATGTTAACAAATTTGTGTCTTTTTTCTTAATTTTTAAATTACTTTATTGTTCTTCAGTTACAGTTTTCAGCATTTTCTCCCCTCCCTTCCCCTCTACTCCATCCAAATCCACCTCCCTCCCTTGTTTCCACCTTCCCTCTTGGTTTTGTCCATGTGTCCTTTACAGTAGTTCCTGAAAACCCTTCTCCCCACAGTCCCCTCCCCCCTCCCCCTGGCTATTGTTACATTGTTCTTAATTTCAGTGTCTCTGGTAATGTTTTTCTTGATTTTTTTCTTTTGTTGATTATGTTCCAGTTAAAGGTGAGATCATATGGTATTTGTCCCTCACTGCCTGGCTTATTTCACTTAGCATAATGCTCTCCAGTTCCATCCATGCTATCACAAAGGGTATAAGCTCCTTTCTCTCTGTTGTGTAGAATTCCACTGTATAAATGTACCATAGTTTCTTGATCCACTCATTTGCTGATGGGCACTTAGGTTGCTTCCAGCACTTGGCTATTGTAAATTGTGCTGCTATGAACATTGGGGTGCATAGATTCTTTTGGATTGGTGTTTCAGGGCTTTTAGGGTGTAATCCACCAGTGGAATTGTTGGGTCAAAAGGCAATTCCATCTTTAGTTTTCTGAGGAAATTCCATACTATTTTCCACTGTGGCTGCACCAGTCTACATTCCCACCAACAGTGCAGTAGGGTTCCCTTTTCTCTGGATCCTCTTCAACACTTGTTTGTTGATTTGTTTATGATGGCCATTCTGACCGGTGTGAGTTGGTATCTCATTGCGGTTTTAATTTGCATCTCTCTGATGGCTAGTGATGCTGAGCATCTTTTCATATGTTTCTGGGCCCTCTGTTTGTCCTCCTTGGAGAAGTGCCTGTTCAAGTCTTTTGCCCATTTTTTAATTGGGTTTTTTGTCTTCCTGGAGTGGAGTTGTATGAGTTCTTTATATATTTTGGAGATCAAACCCTTGTCTGAGGTGTCATTGGCAAATATGTTTTCCTATATGGTTGGTTCTCTTTTTATTTTAATACTGTTTTCTTTAGCCATGCAGAAGCTTTTTATTTTAATGAGGTCCCATTTGTTTATTCTTTCTTTTATGTCCCTTGCTCTGGGGGACATATCAGTGAAGATGTTGCTGCAGGGAATGTCTGAGATTTTCCTACTGATGTTTTCCTCTAGGACTTGTATGGTGTCACAACTTATATTTAAGCCTTTTATCCACCTTGAATTTATTTTTGTGTATGGTGTAAGTTGGTGCTCAAGTTTCATTTTTTTTGCATGTAGCTGTCCAGATTTCCCAACACCACTTGTTGAAGAGGCTATTTTTACTCCATTTTATGGGGCTGCTCCCTATGTCGAAGATTAATTGGCCATAGAGACTTGGGTTTATTTCTGGGCTCTCTATTCTGTTCCATTGGTCTATCTGTCCATTTTTATGACAGTACCAGGCTGTTTTTATTACAGTGGCCTTGTGTTACAGTTTGATATCAGGTATTGTGATCCCTCCTACTTTGCTCTTCTTTCTCAAAATTGCAGTAGCTGTTCGGGGGCATTTATGGTTCCATATAAATGTTTGAAGTGTTTGTTCTATGTCTGTGAAATATGCCATTGATACTTTGAAAG
The DNA here is from genome assembly GCA_004026765.1 of Micronycteris hirsuta. NCBI lineage: Eukaryota > Metazoa > Chordata > Mammalia > Chiroptera > Phyllostomidae > Micronycteris > Micronycteris hirsuta. The sequence goes on along the minus strand of PVJI01009667.1, from coordinate 9,218 downwards.
GGATTGCATTGAATCTATAAATTGCTTTGGGTAGTATGGACATTTTGATGATGTTGATTCTTCTGATCCATGAGCATGGTATATGTTTCCATTTGTTTGTGTCTTCCATGATTTCTTTCTTCAGTGTTGTGTAGTTTTCTGAGTACAGGTCTTTTACCTCCTTGGTTAGGTTTATTCCCAGGTATTTAATATTTTTGGTGCTATATAAAATGGGATTTTTTTCCTGGTTTGTGCTTCTGATGTTTCATTGTTGGTATACAAAAATGCCTTTGATTTCTGAACATTAACTTTGTATCCTGCTGTTTTGCCAAATTCATTTATTAGGTCAAATAGTTTTTTGGTGGAGTCTATAGGATTTTCTATGTACATTATCATGTCATCTGCAAACAATGACAGTTTTGTTTCCTCCTTTCCAATTTGGATGCCTTTTATTTCCTTTTCTTGTCTGATTGCTGTAGCTAAAACTTCCAATACTATGTTGAATAGAAGTTGTAATAGTGGACAACCTTGTCTTGTTCCTGATCTTAGTGGGGAAAGATTTTAGTTTTTGCCCAATGAGTATGATGTTGACTGTAAGTCTGTCATATATGGTCTTTATTATGTTGAGGAATGCTCGCTCTATTCCCACTTTGCTGAGTGTTTTTATCATAAATGGGTGCTATACCTTATCGAATACTTTTTTGGCATCTATTGATATGATTATGTGATTTTTGTGTTTGCTTTTCTTTATGTGATGTATTATGTTTATTGATTTGCGAGTGTTATACCATCCTTGCATCCCTGGGGTGAATCCCACTTGGTCATGGTGTATGATCTTTTTAATGTATTGCTGGATTCGGTTTGCCAGTATTTTGTTGAGGATTTTAGCGCCTATGTTCATTAGTGATATTGGCCTGAAGTTTTCTTTCTTTGTTGTGTCTTTATCTGGTTTTGGGATTAGGATGATGCTGGCTTCATAAAGAGAGTTTGGGAGTCTTCCATCATTTTGGACTTTTTAGAATAGTCTGTGAAGGATAGGGGTTAGCTCTTCCTTAAATGTTTTGTAGAATTCTCCTGTGAAACCATCCGGTCCAGGGCTTTTGTGTGTCAGGAGGGTTTTTTTTAAGATTTTATTTATTTATTTTAGAGAGAGGGGAAGGGAGGGAGACAGAGAGAGAGAGAGAGAAATAGTAATGTATGGTTGCCTCTCACATGGCCCTCACTGGGGACCCGGCCCGCAACCCAGGCATGTGCCCTGACGGGGAATCGAACTGGGACCCTCTGGTTCCCAGCCCACGCTCAATCCACTGAGCTACACCAGCCAGGGCAATGTCGGGAGTTTTTTGATTCAATTTTGTCTGCTGTTAATGGTCAGTTCAGTCTTTCTGCTTCTTTTTCCTTGAGTTTTGGAAGGTTATATTTTTCTAGAAATTTGTCCATTTCACCTAGGTTTTCAAATTTCTTGACATACAGTTATTCATAGTAGTTTCTTATGAACCTTTGTATTTCTGTGGTATCAGTTGTAATGTCTCCTCTTTCATTTCTGATTGAGTTTATTTGGGCCCTCTCTCTTTTTTTCTTGATAAGTCTGCTTAAAGGCTTGTCAATTTTGTTTATCTTTTCAAAGAACCAGCTCCTGGATTTATTGATCCTTAGAATTGTGCTTTTGGTCTTTATTCCATTTAATTCTGCTCTGATATTGGTTATTTCCTTTCTTCTACTTGCTCTGGGCTATCTTTGTTGTTGTTCTTCAAGTTCTTGTAGGCGTAGGGTTAGGTTGTTTGTTTGAATTGTTTCTAACTTTTTTAGGTAGGCCTGTATCTCTATGAACTTCCCTCTCAGGACTGCCTTCACTGTGTTCCATAAGTTTTGGGTTGTTGTGAGTTCATTTTCATTTGTTTCCAGAAACTTTTTTATTTCTTCCCTAATCTCATTCTTGACCCATTTGTTGTTTAATAGCATGCTATTCAATCTCCACAAATTTGAGTGTTTTTTAGTTTTTTCCTTGAAGCTGGTTTCTAATTTTAGTCCCTTATGGTCAGAGAAAATACTTGATATGATTTCAATTTTCTTGAATTTCTTGACGCTTGTTTTGTGCCCTATCATATGATCTATCTTTGAAAATGTTCCATATGTATTTGAAAAGAATGTGTATTTAGCTTTTTGGGGAGTGAAAGGCTCTACATATATCAGTTAAGTCTATTTCATCTAGGGCATTGTTCAATGCCACACTACCTTTGTTGATATTTTGTTTGGAAGATCTGTCCCTTTTTGACAGTAGGGTGTTAAAATCCCCTACTATAATTGTGTTGCTGTCAGTATCTTTCTTGAAGTCCTCCAAGATTTTCTTTATGTATCTGGGTGCTCCTATGTTGGGTGCATATATATTTACAATGTTTATGTCTTCTTGGTGGATTCTTCCCTTGAGCATTATGAAGTATCCTTCTGGGTCTCTGTTTATGGCCCTTTTTTTGAAGTCTATTTTGTCTGATATGAGTATTGCTACTGTGGCTTTTTTTCCCTGTCCATTTGCTTGGAAAATTTGTTTCTAGCCTTTCACTTTCAGTCTGTGTAGGTCTTTTGTCATGAGGTGGGTCTCTTGTAGGCAGCATATGTGTGGGTCATGCTTTCTTATCCATTCAGCTATTCTATGTCTTTTGATTGGAGCATTTAATCCATTTATATTTAAGGTTATTATTCATAGGTACTTATTCATTGCCATTTTTTCATACCTGTGTTCCTCTCTATCTTTTCCTTCCTTTCCTTAAAGCAGTCCCTTTCACATCTCTTGCAGAGGTGATTTGGTGGAGATGTATTCTTTTAGACTTCTTTTGTCTGGGAAGCTCCTTAGTTGGCCTTCTATCTTGATTGAGAGCCTTGCTGGGTACAGTAGCCTTGGTTGCAGGCCTCTGATTTTCATTACTTGGAATATTTCTTGCCATTCCCTTCTGGCTTGGAGTGTTTCCATTGAGAAATCAGCTGCTGATCTTATCAGGGCTCCCTTGTATGTTACTTCCTGTTTCTCCCTTGCTGCCTTTAAGATTTTCTCTTTGTCTAGCAATTTTGCCATTTTAATTATGATGTGTCTTGAAGTGGGCCTCTTTGGGTTCCTCTTGATTGGGACTCTGTGTTTCCTGGATTTGTGTGACTTTTTCTCTCATCAGATTAGGGAAGTTTTCCATCATTACTTTTTCAACCAGGTTTTCTATCCCTTGCTCTTCTTCTTCTCCTTCTGATATCCCTACTATATGGATATTATTGCGTTTCATGTTGTCCTGCATTTCCCTTAATACCTCTTCATTCTTTCTGAGCCTCTTTTCCTTTTCTTGCTTTTTCTGGGTGTTTTTTTTCTACCTTGTCCTCCAGCTCACTGATCCGATCCTCTGCTTCATCGAGCCTGCTTTTGATTCCTTCTTCTGTGTTCTTCAATTCAGAAATTGTATTCTTCACTTCCTCTTGGCCCTTGTTGATAGTTTCTATTTCCTTTTTCATGTTGATATAATTTGCAGTGAGTTCATTGTAGTTTTCCGGTAATTCTCTGTGAGCCCATTGAGCTTCCTGATAACCAGTGCTTTGAACTAATATCTGATAGTTGACTTGCCTCTGTTTCATTTATCATTCTTTCTGGGGCTTCCTCCTTTCCTTTCATTTGAGGACTGTTTCTTTGTCTTCCCATTGTTTGTGAAACTCTTCTTGTTAGCCTCTGTTTCTTAAGTTGATCTGTTCTGACTCCCTGTGTTTATGGTATGAACTTCTGTGGTAGAATACCTGTGATATTTAGTGGTGCAGTCTCCTTAATCTCCTGAGCTCACTGGTCTTGGACTGTTATGTATGTTGACTCTCTGTATGTCTTTGGGTTTTGGTTGTTATTGGGTCTTTCTTTGGTGGGTCCTTTCCCCCAGCTGGTTAACTGAGGGTCACTTTGTCCACCACGCCTTGCATTCTGTTTTGCAGGTGTGGACAGGTTGTGTTGAAACTGATTCTTCTGTGTGAACAAGGTTTTGAGGCTTCCCTCTCACTCTTGTTCAGTTGTTTGTTGTGGGTAATTTCTCCACCAATTGGTTGTATTTCCCAGTCGGTCCTGGACTGAGGTTAGTGTGTGTTCCACTACCTCCTTCACCTTCTTCTGTTGGTGGTTCCTTTGTTGGTGGATTTCCTCTTCCAGCAGGTGTACTGGTGTTCACTGCTCCCACCTTGCAAGTAGCAAAGTGAAATTGGAGTAGCAAAGTGAAATTGGTCTCACTGTCTCAGTTTTTTGGGATGACCCCTGTTTGGGTCTAACTCTGGTCTTTTCACACCTCCAGGTTTTAATGTCTCACCTGTGGGAAAAGAAGAGAAAAGAAAAGGGAAGGAAGAAAGGGAGAAGGAATAAAAACAGGAAAGGAAGGAAGGAAGGAAGGAGGAATAAAAAAGAAAGAAGGAAAGAAAGGAAGAAGGAATTAAAAGGAAAAAATTTTAAATTAAAAAAATTAAAAAATAGAAGAGTGAAGGAACAAGGAATAATAAGGGAAAAGGAGGAAAAAGGAATAATAAAAGAAAGATGGACCGCCCGGCTGGTGTAGCTCAGTGGATTGAGCGCGGGCTGGGAACCAGAGGGTCCCGGTTCGATTCCCAGTCGGGGCACATGACTGGGTTGAGGCCAGGTCCCCAGTGAGGGCCATGTGAGAGGCAAGCACACATTGCTGTTTCTCTCCCTCTCTTTCTCCCTCCCTTCTCCTCTCTCTAAAAATAAATAAATAAAATCTTAAAAAAAAAAGGAAAGATGGACAGAAAGGAAGAAAGAATTTAAGGAAAAAATAAAGCAAGAGCCTTCTGCTGGCTTTAAACCAATCAGTCCTGTTCTTCTGGTCTTCCCAGCTGTGTCAGGCTGAAAAGGTATTGATTTTGCTTTTCTCCCTTCCTGAGATGCACTCTTCACTGTTGTCCCCGCTCCAGCCCAGTTCCTAGGTGCCCTTCTGTGCCCAGCCTAGGCCTTTAGTCCACCAGTTGTGCTGTCCTTGAGGTTCACCAATTAGGGGCAACTCACACACCGCCTTCTTGCTCTTTGCTGGCCTCTATGCTAGGGACTCTCAGCACCCCTTCCAGGTAGTTTAGCCCCGCACTGAATCAAGTCTTTCCACGGACTGCAGTTCCCCTCTGCGGGGCACTTCCACCTATCTCCTACAGAGCCGGTTGGCCCTGCGGGGCTCCAGGTGCAGGGGCTGGGTGGGAGGTGCTTCCTCCCAGCGCCCTGGGCGTGAGCTCCATGGACTTGTGTGTACTACCCCCGGTGCTTCTGGAGTGGGCGTGGGTGGGCCGCTGCTGGGTTGGGGGCCACCAGTTGCACAGGTTCCCAGTTCTTCTGGAATGCTCGCGGGCAGGCCACCCAGGGCCACCGGTCACTGGGCGCACACCGACCCCAGGACTGTGGTGGGCAGGGGTGTAGGAGGCGGATGGCTCCTGAGGAGAATTCCCCAAATAGCCGTGGAGTGCCTCTTTATTTCCATTTTTCTTTTTGAAAAATTCTTCCTGTTCAAGCCCACCGGTCCAAACAAGCACCCGGCCTCTCACACAGCCCAGCCTGGCTCTCTCCCAAGAATCTTGCAGCAGACCTGGTGGGCGCTGTGCCTGGGCTGCAGCCCACCCTGGTCCCAGCACTGGTCCCGGGGACCTTATTGTCCCAAAGCACTCTCCATCAGTCATTCAATGTCCCGTATAATTTTGGTCTCCAATCCTCATATATGCTGGAATATTGTTGGCTGGGTCGTTTTCAGGAGATCGGCTAGGTGTTTCAACAGTGGGCAGGGGGAAGTGGACTCTACCTCGCAGCCATCTTCCTCCATCAACAAATTTGTCTTGGAAGGATTATTTTGACAGGAAGATGAGGCCCGATGGGGAGGGGAAGGACCACAGCCAGGAGCAGCACCCCGCTGAGGGGCGTTGAGTCCTTGAGCCGAGCTCGAACAGTGCGGAGGGAGTAGGGAACGAGACAGGAGCTGGTGGCAAGTGCACGTGTGGGGTGAGCTGGGGCGAAGTTGAAGGTGCCCAGAGATTTCTGTGTCGTGCATCTAGGGAGGCAGAAGTACTGTCAACCACCTCCACACCACCTCTGCTTCTCAGGGACACAGGCAGTCCCTGGACAGCCCATCGAAATACCCTGCGTCTCTCTAACCCCGAGCACATTCACGTTTCCTTCGAAGCATGTCTAGCTGCCTGACATTACATGTATGTTTGTGCACAGTCTGCCTCCCCGGCAGCATTGGGGTGGGACCTTGTCCACTGTGGTCTAGGTACTCCCGTGCCATGGCACCTGGTAGGCACTCAGAAATATTTGAATTAATAAATGAAAAAAATGGATAGGAGAAAGAAGTACGATTAGTGGAAAAATATATTTTCAGGGAAAGGTAACTAACTTTAGGTCCTCTTGATTCTTAGATGGCCGCGAGCCATCCAGATGAGAAAGGCCTGCAGACAGCCCATGCTGGCGCAGAGGAGAGAGACCTGCGTTAAGAGGGTGCACCGGGAGGTCATCTGTGCTGTTGAGAGAGGAAGAGCGGACAGTGAAGCGACGGGAGCAGGGGGGGCACAGGGTCTGGAGTGGCACAGACCTGCGCGCAGGCCTCAGCACTGCCACTTTCTAGCTGCGGGACCTTAGCCAGGTCCTCCAAGCCTAGTTTCCTCATCTTCAAAAAAGAAAAACCCACGAAATGGTTGTGAGACAGTACCCGTGACATGCTGAGGACAGTGTGCTGCACTCGGTGCTCCGCAGCGTGCACTCCACCTGTGCTGCCCACTATCACTCTCTCCGTCAGCGAGGCAGTTACTGAGGAGTCTTGAAAATCACACAGAATGATGTCTGACAGCCATTTCGTTTGTCAAGAGGGACATCACTAGTGGTCTTAGCCAGAATAATTTCATGGAAGTGTGGGAGCAGAAGGCAGTTTACAGTGGGTGAAGGTGTGGGTAGAAGTCAAGAAGTACATTTAGGAAGTGAAGATTATTGTTTCAAGATCTTTGTAGGGAAGGAAACAAGAGAGAGATGGTGGGAACTTGAGCATGAACCAAAGTGAGAGGAGGCATTTCATTTGTGTAACGCTATCGATGGGTCTACTCTGCCCTTCGCTGCCCTGTCCCCACATTGGGTACCCAAAGCCCCCACTGTCTATTCAGGGCTGTGTCCATGCACCCAGGACGATTGTCTGTGGGTAATGAATGAGGGGAGTACTTGGCACCCTGTCTTGAGATCTCCTTCCATTCTTTGCATGACCCTCAGCCCTAGAAGAGTCTGTACATTATTTTCTTAAAATGCTACTTCTCTTTACACATGTGATGTATTCTGAGATATTTTATTCCGTTTTTGTCATGCCCATGGATAGATTTCATGGCCCACTAATGGGTCTCAACCAGCGTGGAAACATTGGGTGGGGCCATAGGTCCGGCCGGCAAGGCCCTGTGAGGTCTCGAGGGGAGCGTGCGTCCGGACAAAGTCACCTCCGCTAGTGCGCACACAAACAGAATCTCATGTTAAGTCCTTTTAGCGAAGGTCAAGGGTTTGATTAATGATTACAGACTGAAGAGGATGAAACCTTTTGTTACTCATTAAGACCCCCTAGAATTTATTGATAATGTGCAGCAACAGGTGATCAAAGTTTCTTTGAATGTGAGCACATAATAAAAGGATGGATCATAAGTCTGAAATTTTAAATTCCCCCCAAAACTCCCTCACTAGCACTTCTTGTTGCCATGACTGCAGATTTCACCTCGTTGGCCCATCATGAGCTTTCAGAGGTGGAAATCAGAGGTACCTGAATCACAATTAACCTTCCTACATGGGGAGCCCCGGCCATTTCCTTAGTAAATAAGGATTGTTCTCCAGGGCAAATCCCACAGCATCCAGGCCCAGAAAGACCAGTGGGCTCTCTGCACCCACAAACTTGACCTCCTTGGAAAATTCGGAGGCAGGAAATCTTGTTAAGCTGTCAGCAGCTGTGAGCAGCCCTGAAGGAGGCCTGGGGAATGCCCTTGCACAGCTGGGCTCGCGTTTGCCTCGCAGAGCTGTGCCTGGCAAGGAACCGGGAGCCTCTGGCCTTTGGGAACAGGGGACGAGTGTGCCAGTACATGGCAAAGAGTCCAGGAAAGAGAAAATGCACGTGCGGGAGGATGCTGGTGATGTGGCATTGAGAGAAGGAGGGAAAGGAGACAGACCTTGGATATGAAAATACTATGTTGGGCTGTGACTTTTATACTGCACGGGAGAAAGTTAGTGGGGAAGACAGAGAGAGATTTCTGGGAGTTGTATACAATGAAGTCAGAACTAAGTAGAGTGATTATCTTCGTTCCCAAATAAGAATTGGCTCAAGTGTCACTCTTGCATCGTAACCCACCCTTTTACAGTTACCAGTGTTCCCTCAGTAAAGGGAGAGGGGGCGTCATGTCGCAGCCCTTCTCACTCCACTGGTGAAAAGCTTCGTCTGTTGTGCGGGTACTTGGGTCTGGTGGGACGAGTCACCCCCCAGTGACTGGCAACGGCTCTGCAGTGGCCCATAGCTCCCCCGGTGTGAGGGTGGGGAATGGCAGGTCTGGGCCGTGCGTCAGTGGCGTTGCTGTCACAGAAAGAACGGCACGGGCACATGCAGGCCAGGGCTTCAGTGACGAGTCGCCATCTGGAAATGGGACTCTGAGGGCTCCTGAGGAGTGGTGTCCGGACAGAACATGTGGCACGGTGGGGCTGAAATCTCAGAGAGACCATGAGGTGCCCTGATGGGACAGAGAGGATGCCAACTGCACAATTGTGCCCCAGTCTGCAGGGGTTGAAGGAGAGAAACCTGCTCAGGGCACCAGTCACTGAAGGAAATTAAAAGAAAGGAAGGAAAACTCCCACAAACCCTGCACACCCCCTAAAACCTTATCTGGCTAGTCTCTGATGTTCATAAGCGGAAAGGTGGCATCAGCTCTAGGGATTCCCGACATGACAAAAGTCCCAGCTATCCCCTCTGCTGGAGAGACTTCAGCTAGGCCCTCTCCTGCCCCTAGGTTTATCTTCTCCATAGTCACAAATTCTGCCCTAAACAGGCTCGCAGGTGGTCACTGACCTCCCTGTCTGGACGAGCTGAGTGTGGAGGGCTGATCAGTAGAGCAGGAACCAGACTCCCTTTTAGTTGGTCCAAGTGAAGGAACGTTAACAAAGGGACTGTTTGCGGAGGTGGAGTTAGGTGTGAGGCGGTCAGCGGGGGGTCTGAGGCCCCCAGTGCCTGGCAAGC